>PVJA010001546.1:30443-109234 GCA_004027025.1 Myocastor coypus
TTTGGCATTCTTTCTTTCTTGCTTGCTTGCTGTCTTTCTTTCTTCTCCTTTTTTTTTTTTTTTTTGAGATAAGGTCTCACTATGCAGCTCAGGCTGGCTTTAAACTCATTTTATAGCCTAGGCAGTCTGCCTCAGCCCCCTGCCTCCTAAGTGCTAGGATTATAGGTGCATGCCACCATACCTGGCCTTTTGATTTGTTTGTTTATTTATTTTAATCCTGACCCAGTCTGCTGTGCTGGCCCTGCCCACTCCTCCCTCAACCCCCCAAGCTGAGACATCCATTGATTGAGATTGGGTGTGGTGGTGTCCCCCGCCCCCCCCATAATCTCAGAACTTGGGAGGCTGAGAAACAGGATCACTACAAGTCCAGTCCTGGTAGTGAGACCCCGTAGATCCTGTACTAAATACAAACAATAACAAATCCTAAGACAGGATCTCACCTGATTGTTTAGTCTGGGCTTGAACTGGCATTGTCTCAGCCTCCCCAAGTGCTGGCATTGCAGGCCTGTGGCACTATGCCCTGTCAATACATTGCTTTTACCTTGTTAAGAAAAACTTGGCCTGTGAGGACTGTATGATAGCCCATGGTGGCAAGGCTGTCTCTTCCAGCTCTCTGACCAATGTCACCATCTCAGCAAAGCTGTTCTGACTACCTCGTGTAAAACCATGACACTGCCCCAGCCCCCACATTCCATTGTTTTTCACATCACATATCACCTAATAATCTATTAATTTATTCATTTTATTGTGTATGAGTTGTCTTTTTCTAGAAGGGAAGCTCCATGAAAGCAGAACTGCCCATGTTGTTCACTTGAATGTTGTTAATTTTTTTTTATTTTTTTTATGGCTGGCTTAGCCTGCCCTGTGGGTGGGGCTGGTGCAGCATGTGGTGCCAGGAATTGAACTGCAGTCTCTGTGGTTGCTAAGCTTGCCTAAGCAGGCACTTTAGACGACTGAGCCATCTCATTGACCCTCTGATGTTGTTAATTTAAAAAAAAAATTTTTTTTTTTAATTTATTTGGTACAAGGTCTCACTACTCAGTTTGGACTCATAGTGATCTTCCTATCTCAGGCTCACCAGTGCTGGGATTATAGGCATGTACCACCACAACTGGTTTCAGTGCCAACATGGCATACAGTACTGGGGATTGAACCTGGGTGCTTATGCTTGCCAGGTAGGTGCCTGGACTACCAAGCTATCTCCGTAGCCCATCCCCTGAGTGTTTTAGTACCAGAGACATGCCTGATTGTAGCAGGCATGCAGCAAACATCTGTTGAATGGACATCTGTGTGTCTGTATTTTCAAATCCTCTTCTGTTTTAGAATACTACCCACCCCAGTCAGATGTGAGGGATGTACTTCTGTGATCCCAGAACTCAGAGGCCTAGGCAGGAGGAACACTGAGTTCAAAGCCAGCCTGTGCTACACAGTGAGTTCAAGGCCAGCCTGAACTCTGTAGAGAGGCTTTCCCACCAAAAAAAGGATATTACCAATCTTTCAGAATCCTGAGATATATTTCTTAAAGGCAAAACTCTTCTGGGTATAAATTACCAAAGTATAGTTACAGTATCAATGTTAAGTCACAGGTATTTGTAATTCCAATCACTCTTTGTGTATTATTATTACTACTTTTTTTGTTTTGTTTTTATATTATTACTACTTTTTTAAAAGTAATACTGGAGATTGAACCAGAGCCTTTACACTGAGCTATATCCCTAGTCATTTTCTGATTTTTTATTTTAAGAAAGGATCTTGCTGAATTGCCCAGGCTGGGATTTTATTTTATTTTTCAAAATGTATTTAGTACACAGTCTACAGGGCCTCACTACACAGACTGGACTCCCCAACTGATGGGATTACAAGCGTGCACCACCACGCCCAGTCTCGATCACCTTCTTAGTGTGCCCCAGGGGCGGGGCCAGCACAGCATGCCAGGAAGGAATCCTGGGATCCTGGTCCTGTGTCTGCATAAGCAGGTGCTTTAATTCGCTCATCTATCTGGCCAGCCCAGGATTTTAATTCGTAATCCTCCTGCTTCAGCTTCCCACAGTGCTAAGATTATAGGCATGTGTCACCATGCCTCATTTCTTCCAGCAATTTTTAGAAGATGCAGAGAGGTCACCGTTTACCTTGATAGAGGGCATAAAGTAGGAGCTCTACCTGGTTCTAGAAAATGGAGTCACGTGTTGAGAAGCATTCAGTTCTGGGTACCTTGTCTCAGCTGTCTGTGGGGTCTGCCAGGAGGAAGGTGTGCAGTATTCCCAGTAGAGCAGCCACTTGGCTGGAACAGTCCTTACAGCAGTGCCTCCCCATGGCTCATGAGTCTTACTAGCAAGGGATCACCTAAGTTTGGCAAAAGAACTCTGGTTGAGGGTTTTTCTTCTCCCTCTTAGTCCAGTAAAGATCACTAAAAGCACTTCCACCCACAGCTCAGAGCTGCAGCCAGATCCTGCCACCAAAGATATTTTTTGTTGTTTTTTTGAAACAGGTCTCAAAAGTGTAGTTCAGGCTGGCCTTGAACTCACTATGTGCCCTAGGCTGGCCTCAAACTCACAGAAATCCTCCTGCTTCAGCCTCCTGAGTGCTGGAATTACAGGTGTGTACCACCATGTCCAAAAGATTTTTTTGGGGGGACACCCACTCGGGACCCCCTCCTATCCCTCTCTCAAACAGGAGCTTTCTTTCTCTCAGTAAATCTGTTCTGCTCATGGAGAAGAAGGAGGAGGAGGAAGAGGAGGAGGAGGAGGAGGAGGAGGAGGAGGAGTAGGAGAAGAAGAGGAAGAAGAAGAAGAAGAAGAAGAAGAAGAAGAAGAAGAAGAAGAAGAAGAAGAAGAAGAAGAAGAAGAAGAAGAAGAAGAAGAAGAAGAAGCTCTGTGTATTCCAGAGGAAAATGCAGGTCTAGCAGGGGGGAAAAAAGTTCTCAGTGTGTAGATTGAGCTGTGTAGTGAGACCCTGTAAAAAAACAAAAAAAACAAAAATTTTTTTTTTTTGTACTTTTAGGGAAGGGACTACAGGATGTTCAAGGTCTCACTATTAGATTGGACTCTTAGTGAACCCCCAGTTTACAGCTTCTGAAGAGCTGGGATTACAGGCATGCCCCACCATGCCCTGTCTCAATTGCTGTCTCAGGGTGCCTAGGAGGCGGGGCCAGCACGGCAGGCCTGAGGATTGAACCCAAGCCCCTGCACCTGCTTGCAGGCACTTTAATCTGCTGAGCTGTTTTGCCGGCCCCAAAAGATCTTTTATTTTATTTATTTATTTATTTATTTATTTATTTAATTTTATTTTTGTCTTTTTGAGACAAGGTTTCACTATGCAGTTCAGGCTGGCCTTGAACTCACTTTTGTAGCCCAGGCTGGTCTCGAACTTGAGCTGATCCTCTTGCCTCAGCCTCCCAAGTGCTAGGATTACAGGCGTGAGCCACCACACCCGGCTCCAAAAGATCTTTTAAAAGCAATCATTTGTATAGTAGAGATGAGCCCAGTATCTTCAGGGTATTTCTGCATCTGAGCACTCTTCTGTGGACAACAGAGGAACCCACTGTCTTCTTTTCCCATCAGTGACTCTGTCACGGGAAACGGGTCTTGTCCTTTAGCTAAGCCCAGAGTCTACTCTAGACACTTCCTTTCCCTTCTGAATCAGAGCCCCAGGCCCTCTCTTGCCTGTTCCTGCATCCTTGCCGAGTCCCTACCATCTCCCTCACCCTGGTCCCTCTGCCTCTGCCCAGCTACACATCAAGGCCAGACAGACCACAGCTTTGCCTGGACAGGCCCAGTTGGAGGAATTTCTTCCTAGCGGCTGAAAGAACTATGTCAAACTACTCCCTGAAAAATTCAGTCAGCCCTCTGTGCAGTGGTTTTCTCTGGCTCAGACGATGTTCACTGCTGATGGCATGAACACTGCTGTCATGAGCTGTCTGGTTCTCTGCTCTTCTTTCCCCTTCCGCTTTCTCTGTCTCCTTCCCTAGCCTTCATCCCAAGGCCCACCTCTGTCCCTCCACGTATGCTGTTTCTTATCTGCCCACCCATCCATTTGCACAAAAGATACTGAACTTCTTCCATGTCACGGGCCATACTTCCGGTCCTGGGGATATGAGCTTGAAAATTTGGGTTACACCCTGCCCCTTCTGACTCCATCCAAGGTGATCCAAGTCACACTGTGCCTTTAGGAACTGACTCAACCCTCAGCTTCTCAGAGGTTGCTTGACTCGGGTGAGTGTACTGGAGAAAAGCAAAGACTTGCACTTAGGAATTTTAAATATATATGGGTTGGAATTTGCTTTCCTTTTGTTTTGTTCTATTCTGGGGGACTGGGTAACCCAGGCTGGCATTAAACTTGAGGTAATCTTCTTGCCTCAGCCTCCTGAGTGCTGATATTGTATGTGTCTGCCACAGTGCTTAGCTAAGTTGGTATACAAAGTAGCTGGGCAACACTGGACAGGTTCCCTAACCTTAAGCCTCTTATCTATAAAATAGAGATTGTAGGTGCCTTAAGGGTTTTGTTGTGAGAACAGATAATAATTAATAGTGATCCTGCTACTGTCTCTGAAAATGTATTGCAAAATAAGTGATAAATATAAATAGATAAATTTATGTATAATAAGCATAATGATGGTCACTGAAGAATGAGTGAATATAGTTTGATTTTTAAAAAAATTTTAAATTTTTTTTCTTGTTTCAGAACTTTTGTTTGTTTGTTTATTTATTAGTTTTATGGCCGGCTCAGCCTGCCCTAAGGGCAGGGCTGGCACAGCATGTGGTGCCAGGGATCGAACCGCAGTCCCTGCAGCCGCCTAAGCTTTCCTAAGCAGGCGCTTTAGACCACTGAGCCATCCTGCCAGGCCTTAGTTTGATGTTTTTATGTGTCTGGTGAGATACCTTCCTACTCCATAGCACTTACCTAGTGTGCGGTGAACAAATACACGATCTCATCGTCTCTCCTCCAGCGTCTCCAGGTGGGCAGGGATGGCGGCTTCTGGATATCCTCTCCACACCCTTCTCCTTGTAAAGACAAATCCTTCCTGCGGTCTGAAAGCCACCCAGATAGAAGCAGAGATGCCTCAGTCTGATCTACTGGGAGAGAAGAAAATTCAGGTCTGCGGGGCACCTGAATTTCCAGCTAGTGTTAAGTGGCCGTGGCTTCAATCCAGTCTGTGAAAGATGGAATTAACAGTAAATTTGAAATTTCACAACGTGGTCCTCTCTATCACAGGTGCTACTGTGCATTAAAATTGTCTGTGTGAGGTTGACTGGGAAAGGTGGATTCCATCCCTGCAGATGGCCTAAGGAAACGGGGTGGTGAGCATTAGGGTCATCCATTCCAATGTGGTCAAGAAGGGGAGCAGGAAATCTGTTTTTCTGCCTCGACATCTTGCTAGCTGGAGGTAGAGGGAAATGTTTTCTGTGCTCATTGAACAACTTGCTCACAAAGCATGGCGATAACTGCGTTTGATGAGAACAGACATGCTTTTTATAAGTGTCAAATCTATTTTATTTTTATTTTAACTCTTTTTAAAAAAATGTATTTAGTACAGAGTCTACTAAATAGTCTCACTAAATAGATCAGACTTGTGGTGATCCTTCCTGTTTTCAGCCTCCCAAGCGCTGAGATTACAGGTGCGTGCCGGCCCTCATATCTGTTTTAAAATAAATAGGTTTTGTGGGGTTCAAATCAGATTCATATTTTCACAGAAGCTTTCACATGATCTCATCTGGTTCTCAGAACAAGCCTGAGCCCAGGGCGCAGTGCATAGATTTTTTTTTTTTGAGGTACTGGAGATTGAACTCAGGACCCTGAACTTGCCAGGCAGGTGCTATTCTACTGAGCTGTCTCCCTGGCCCTCATCACTTTATAGTAAAGAAAGACAGAGGTTAGCTGACTTGCCCAAGGTCACAGAGCCTTGAAGCAGCACAGAGAGTACCAGAAGCCCAGCAGCAGTCAGGCGTGGCGGTGCACACCAGGGATCCGGTGATCCGGCTCTTGGAGGCCGAGGTAGGAGAATTGCTGCTTAGTGGGACCCTGTCTCAAAAATTAAGAAACCAAAAACAAAACGGAAAGAATCTCATTATTACTATCGGGATGATTACTATATTGACTCCTTAACATAAATCTCCGGTTGCCTCTGTGCTGAACTGTAAAAAAAGACCTCGGCGCATGCTCACCCTGAGCTGCTTCTGTCTACTCAGCCGCAGAGCAAGGTCCTCAGCTTTCACAGGAGTGGGCGGGGCCAGGAGCCCGGCCTGGTCTCTGTCCTAGTTTTTCTCAGGTCAGGCCTGGGTGGGATGGGTCAAACTCGAGTCCTTTCTACATTTCGTGTTTTTCTGGTTTCTAAAACTGAGAGTGACAAGCAGCCCCTGCAGCAGGAGGATTTGTTCCAGGCAGGGAGTTTCCTGCCAGCACCTCCCGTGGGAGGATCAGCCTGGAGGGCATTCCTACTGCCCGCCCACGAGCACTGCCACTGCGGCAAGTTTTAAAGCCATATCACAGTCAGGAGTCCAGGCGTGTCTGGCTCTGAATATTAGATCAGAGCGCAAATGCATTTCATTTAGAAACATTCTTAAAGTGGAGAAGTATACACATTTGTCCCTGGGGAGCTTGCTCTTGGCCTGGGTGCAGGTGGGAGTGGCCGTGACCACATAGACTTCAGGGTGCACTGGATCAGCGGTGGGGCACAGGGGGCCTTGGTTATTGGACATCTCTGGCAATGGATCTTTGAATTAATTTCTCTTTCTTTTTTTCATTCTTTCTTCCTTGGGGGAGTGTGACTATGTAGTTTGGGCTGGCCTTGAACTCAAGTGATCCTTCTCCCTCAAGCCTCCCAACCGCTGGCATTAAAAGGTGTGCACCACTATGCCCAGCTTGCTTCAATTTCTGAGGGAGATAGATAGAGAGAGAGAGAGCAACAGACAGACAGACAGACAGACAGACAGACAGACATAGACACCCCACATTCCAAGTGAGGAAGCTTCTTTAGGTTGAAGGCACCAACGTTGCATGACAGGAAGATTTTCAGTGCACAAGAAGACACAAAAGACCCAGGACCAGCGACATAGCTCAGTGGACTAAGCACCTGCTTAGGCAAGTGCAGGGACACGGGTGCTGTGCCTTCCCCACCCTCAGATCCAGTGAGCCAGCCACTGAGTCAAGCATGGTGGTGCACACCTATAGTACCAGTGCTGAGGAGGCTGAAAATAGGAGGATCACTATGAGTCTGAGCTGTGTAGTGAGACCTTGTACTAAGAAAGAAAAAAGAAAAAAAGCCTCTTGTTCCTCCACAGCTGGAGCTTATCCATGCTGCACATCTGCCTTAACTATGGCTGTTCCAAGGGCAAGGGCCTGAGTTTTGAATGCCCATGAATCAGAGGGTGGTGCCAGGGGGAAACCGAGGGCCAGTCAGCTGCTCAAAAGAGAAGGCAGAGCAGCTTCACCCTCCTGTCGGTCCCCTCCTGTCTTATGGGCAGCAGATTCTTAAAGCGGGGGGGGGGGGGGCTATCTTGAAAGCCTCTGCTAGGCTGTAAGCTCCTGCTTTCTTCCCACATAAGCCCCGAGACATCTGGGGAGAGGGAGAGAGACAGACGGAAAGAGGGGTGGAGGCAGGGAGACGTTCCCGGCTTAGAGTGAGCCAAGAGTGCAACAGAAACTCCAGCGTGCCAAAGGAAGGCAGGCAGATGGCCAAGAAGCTCTGAGCAGGAGCTCAGCGGCAGGGCAGGCCCCTCTCCCAGCAGGCCACTGGCCTAGAAACTTCAGAGGGGCTCACCAGTTGCCTAAGTAACCAGGGGTGTCTGAATCCCAGAGAGGGCCGTGTGTGAGCTCTGGGCTCCAAGAGGGGCCTTGCTTGTTCTCCCCTAAGTGTGCGGTGAGCAGTTGGGACTGTGGGGGGTTTGGGGGCCTGAGCCTCCCTCCTGCCCTGAGCCAGCACCGTCCCTGGCCTTGGTGCGACCAGGAAAGGATTGCATCATGTACACAAGCAGCTGCGTGCCTCTCCAGCTCCTCTGCATGTGAAATCATATTTGTTATTACATCCCACCCCTTGCAGCATAGATGTGACTTGGTTTTAAAATTGTCAAAAAAAATAAAAATACAAATAAAAATAAAATTGTCCTTTGCTGGCTGGACAAAGGAGATCACAGGACCTCAGTGTCCTCCCCAGAGTCTCCCAGCCTCAATTCCTGAGCCCCCAGCGCTCTCAGCGCTGGTGTCATGATGCTGCCGGTATCACTTCCCCTGTGTCCAAGGATTTGCCGGCTCTGGCAGGGGTGGCCTTGTGTCCACCAGCTGCGGAGTTCACATGTGGAGAGGGAGAGCCCCACACACCACTTCTGCCACCTTGGCACCTCCTCTTCTCAGCCCCTTCCTTTCTCTCCTTGTGTTCCCAAGCCTCCTGACTTGATTTCCTGGCTCCCAGAAACCTCTGGTGTGAGAACAGGCAGAGGAATCTCCTGGGGTGTGCTTGGAAGGAAGGGAGTAAGCTCGGGGTTGGATAACTTCCATGAGCGGAATCTACAGCAGAGGTTCTTAGCCCTGCAGCTCAATAGAGTCATCTGGGAGCTGTTAAAAAAAATTGTACCGCCCCGGCACAGGCCCAGAGATTCAGCTCAATGGGCCTGAACAAAGGTTTCTTTGTTTTTGTTTGGAAACAATTTTTTGATAAAAGTATTTGTAAAAACAATTCCCAGGTGATTCTGGGATGAGAACTGCTGAGCTCAAGGTGCATAGCTTGCGCTGCAGCACAGAGGAGGTTCTGTGGACCCTGGAATGAACCCCAAGCCTTGCTGGTCTGCAGGAGGTCTCAGTGTAAGCCACCAGGCAGCTGTGTTTGTGCCCTGCCACCCACCAGATGTGTCCTGAAGTTGCTCTCGACTTGAGGGAGGTGGCCCAGGATGACAGGAACTCAGCACCATGTACTATGATAGGAAGGGAGCTTTGAGGGAGTCACCAAAGAGAAAAAGGTTCCAGGGCCCTGGGAAGGGGGCTGGCTGATTTCTTTCTGCACATCTAAAATAAAACCCTGAGGAGGGGTGGGACAGAGATGAAGGGAGAGAAGAAAGAGAAGTGAAACAGCAGACAGAATTGCAAACGAAAACGAGAGATCCAGAAAGGAGAAAACCACACACACCTGGGCTCTGAAGGTCTTAGAGGAGGTTGGGCTTTTGTCTCAGTTACAAGTGGCCTTCCTTGGAAATTTGTTCCCAATCTATAATAGCTATAGTTCAAACAGCTGCTTTGAGACTGTTATTTCAGTGTCCCAAAGGGAAGATATTTTGGGGTTTAGTCCTTGCCAGAAATAAGAAGCCAAGGGAAAAGGAGAAACATTACAGAATTTCCAAAAATATTTTGATAGCAATGCAAAACTGCAGAAGCTTAAAGAAAACTTAGAAGTACACTATTACGTTAAGGAAGCATAGCAGACTGGGTCTATATTTTGGATTGCAGATAAATTGTTTCCCTGTCTTATCCCATCTCTGACACATGAATGCGTGTATATACTTTTGCATATGTGTACCATTTGTACTTTTAGTGTTATGAATGGCATACATGGAATGGGTAAGTAGTAGTTAAGTTTTGCAATAATACTGTACCAGGCCAGGTGTGGTGGCACATGCCTATAATCCCAGCACTTGGGAGGCTGAGGTAGGAGGATCATTGCGAGTTCGAAACCAGCCTGGGTTATAAAGTGAGCTCAAGTCCAGCCTGAACTATTAAGTGAGACTCAAAAAGACCAAAAACAAACAAACAAACAAACAGCAACAAATGAACCAAAAAATAAAAAAGCATGGGGTGCTGGAGGTGTAAGTTAGTGATAGGGAACTTGCTTAGAGGTTTCAAGGCTCTGACTTCACATATATATCATGTTGCCTATTTTGGAAAATGAAAAAGATAATATCACATAAGACTGATAGGAAAGCTAAACAGGGAAGGCCTCCGTTAGTGATTTGAAGTTGGGCTGTACATCTTAGGCATCAGATGTGACCTTGCCCAGCTGTCTCTTTGGGGGCATCCCTGGCTTATTACCTTACTTGGGAATCTTTTGTGAGCCTGGCTGGAGAGCAATTTGCTCTTCCTAAAGCTTGCCATTCCCCAATTCTTTCCTCTACCAATGCCCAGGTCTCTCGAGCAGCTAAGGAAAATCTTTTTAATGTGTTCCAGTCTTAGTGGTTAAAGGACTTTGCTCTTGTCCCAGCAGCCTGGCAATAAGACTATTTTATGAGTTCTCATGTTTAATTAGTATAAGCTATAACTTGTTGTTCCATAATATTTTATTTGTTATAATATGCTCATTTTCTCAACTAACACCTCAAGGGCAGGGTTTCACAAGCTGCAATTTTATAAATAAAATAAAATAATGTTAATTATACCTTGGAGGCTAGCAGATGTGGATTTTAAGAATGATTACCCTATAAGGCTATTCCTTGGTACAGTGCATTAAATGGATACCTGCTCATCCATCAACCTGTCTGGGCAGCCAAACCTGTGGAATCAATTTTGAATCAAAGTGATTGAAAGTTGCCAAGCTTTGCTCTTCATACAGTGTGGGACCAAGCAATAAACATTTCTATGGTGGAAAATGAAACTCCAGGATCCAAAGGAGTGAGATTTTCTTAGCCATCATAGTGTCTGAGCCCTTGAAAGGATGGGCAGTGGCTCCTGAGAACATGGGCTGTAGCAACCGAGTAAAAATTGCTCCTTAGAATATGGAAGAAAAAAAATATACCTGAGCCCAGTGGTTCTTTTTAAAGCTTTTGCTGTCATAAGGAAAAGAAATTATATATAGGGAAAAGAAAATATTTTCATACACATAATTGTAGCTTCAGAATTTGTTTTGCAGTTTGTATTTTTAAAATTGACATTAGTAACATGTGCCCTGCCCAAAGCAGAGTTTGAAGTTCATTTCACTACTATATTTAAGATGGAGTTTAATTTGCAAGGTGAAGTTGCATGCTAATTGATAATGATAATTAAGATTTTACAGTGCCTCACGATTTATGAAAAAGTAAATTTGTTGCTTGCTCACTTAATTTTCACAACCTAGAGAGGCAAAGCAGGCGAGTTTTATTGGTTCTATGGGTGGAGAACTGGCTGAAAGTTAAGGATCTTGCCCCAAGACATAAAACTGGTATGCAAAGAAATTAAATCTGACATTAACCCATACTGTTGTTTAACTGCTAATTGATTAATTGGTAAAGACTGAAAAAGCCAATGAACTATGTATAGGTATCTTGGGTCATATGGTTTCTTATTAAAATTTTAACTTTTAGAGTTCTCTAACGGAAATCTCAGGTGAGAGGCAAACTCAAGCTCCCTGGGTTGCTGGTCTCTCTAAACCCAATGGATCAGCACTACTGGCTCAGGCAGATGTAGTCCTGGTCCTAATAGTGAAAGGGCCCTGGAAAGACTCCTTCCTTTTCCCTTAGGCCAGCTCAGCTGTGACAACATTGGACCCTTTCAAAACCGGTTCATCACTCTGGTAAACTGAGAAAGAAATGACAGAATTATGTAAGTAGATTCATTTATGGAACACAGATGTTCAAATTCTTATGAAATGTCACTGAACTGCCATTGGGACATAGTCCCTGGACTTTCAGGATCCACCACACCAGGGCCTGCCTCGCTTTCATCCTATTAGCAGAGGCAGGAGGATGAACACCAAGGTACTCAAATACCAGCCTGGGTGGATTCCCAGTGTTCAGATATTCAGTCCTGTCTCTTGTTATTCTTTTTTTTTTTTTTTTTTTTATGTATTTGATACAGAGTCTCACTTCATAGCTCCAACTCATAGTGATCCTCCTGTTCCAGCCTCCCCAGCACTGGGATTACAGGTGTGCACCATGATACCTAGACTTGGCGGCCAACTCCATGTACCAACAGGGTGGGCTGATGCAACATGTGGTGCCAGGGATTGAAACCCTTGTTCCCAGGCTTGCCTAAGAAGGTGCTTAGTCTGCTGAGCTACCTAGCCAGCTCTTTCTTGTTATTCTCTGGCTCTTTGGACCTGTTGGATTCTAGAGGGCATGCCATTTGGTGTTTTGGTTTTGTGAGAGGAGAGTAATAAGGTAGGTGCTTGGCTAGAAGCTGGGGCCAAGGTACACATCCAGACCCCTGTGTGACAACCACAAGTCCGTTGTTTTTCTGACCTCAGTTTCCACATGTAGGAGTAAATGGATTAAGCTGGACCTACACAGACTTTCCCTCCTCTGCTCTGAGCCCTTTCTCAATGACCAGCATTTGTAAAGCCCAGGCTAAGGCTGGGAGCATGGAGCCATCTCCGACAGGTATAAGAACCTACACAAAGGCATGGTGTGGACCTGAGGTCCAGAAACGCAGATCCCCAAAGACTCAGGGGACGAGAACACTCTTTTCAGGCCCAGCGATACAAACACCAGGGACAAGCAGGATGAATAACTTAGAAGAACGCAGACCTGTAGAGAAGGGTTGACAGATGATGCCCAGATGGGACTCCTTTCTGCTAGGATATCAACTTCCCAGGGTGGGATCTTTGCTCTGTTTAATGATGGATCCCACACTTAGGCGCGCCATTCGAGCTTGGTGAATGATGAATGAGCACTTTAAACTTGTGATAAGATAAATGAGCAACACGAGATTAATTTATCTGAAACTGCATTCATCCTAAAATTACATCTGGGTTGTAGTGGTGTATCTAGGATCACTAGCTATGCTACTGTGCATAGCTGGAAAATGGTTTGACCTTAAATTTTTTTTTTTTTTTTTTTTTGAGACAGGGCCTCACTATGTAGTCTATTCTGGCCTTGAACTTATGGCAGTCCTCCTGCTTCAGCCTCCCAAGTGTTGCACTAGCCTTAACTTCTACAACTTTCACTCTCTCTAGTTTGAGTCTGACCTGTGAAATTGTTAAATTTAACGCTGATACTGTACTCATTATCAGATAATCAATATCCCTAGATCCTCTTTAGTGCAGTTTAGTCATTAAGATGCGGTGGGCCCCTACTGCAAGATAACACAAGCAAATGACTCACTCATATGGAACTGAGGGAGGTGAACACGTGGGTGGGTGTGCAAATAAATAAGAACAGTATTAAACCGAGAAGAAAGGAGAAAAAGTGGAGGAAGTGGCCGAGTCTCCACGGGGGCCACTCTGGGGTAATCAGGAATGTGCTCAGATCTACTCACAAATGCTCGGCCTGTTCTGTCCTTCGAAAACAGACTATGGAAATCAATTTCAGCAACATCACTTTACCGATAGTAACTGCAGTCAGGGGTCTTTGAACACAGAAAAGGCCTGCCACAAACATGGAACAAACCACAGACAGTAACATGGTTAGGAAAAAAAGAGAAAAAATGGGCAACTCTCGCGCAGTTTGCTTGGGGCCTCTTGGAAGCTCTGAGTGGCTCAGCCAGGCACCACCCACCGCTGAGGCTGGGCTGCCTTCTGGCTTCTACAGACAGGTTCAGGCGTCTCCCTCTGGCTCATCTCCGCTCCAGAATCTAATTCCATAACCTGATGATTTGGCTCCTTTGCTTAATTCCTATATTAATAACTACTTGTCTTTTGTTTCCCATTTCTCCCAGCCTCCATTCTTTCTGTGCCTGGTTCTTGTGAAACGCGACCCTGGCACATCTGTGCTGTTGGGCTGCACACCAGGACCCTTCCCGGGGGGCTTCTTGGTTTATGTAATGGGGGTTTGTAAGTGATCTTTGCCCTGAAAGCAGTCACAACCAAGCAAACTGAGACTAGCAAATACTGGATAGCTAAGTAAAGCAAATGCCTAGGGCAGTGTAAGTCATGGGGAACATATTTAAAATGCACAGCAGGAAAATGGGTTAGTCTTTTTTTTAAAAAAATGCATTTGGTATAGGGTCTCACTGTGCAGCTCAGACTCATAATGATCTTCCTGTTTTCAGCCTTCTCAGTCCTGGGATTACAGGCATGCCACCATGCACAGACTCAGTGTCCTGCTCAGTGTGCCGAGGGGCAGGGCTGGTGTAGCCTGTGGTGCTGAGGATCAAACCCTGTCCTGCTCAGTGTGCCGAGGGGCAGGGCTGGTGTAGCCTGTGGTGCTGAGGATCAAACCCTGGTCCCTGTGCTTGCCTAAGCAGGCACTAAGTCTGCTGAGCTATCTTATTGAGTTAGTTGTTTTTAATAGAGTAAACAAGGTATAGCAAAGATGATGTATTTATGATGTGTTCGACCCCTTGTCCAGTGATAATGAAGGACGTGGGTATGATGGACACTGTGATGGGGTGAAGGTAGAAGAATGGCTGTGCATGTGTGTGTGCATCTAGACACTAAGTACAGAACAGCTATTGCAGAAGAGGCAGCGCTGATACAGGCAGGGGACAATGGCTTCAGCTAGGGAGGAGGTGGGCTCCAGGGAGGTGGGTTTCAGGCCTCGGTGGGACGTCATTGTTGCCATGCAACCGGGCTTTGGTCAGACGATTGATGATGCCTCAAGGTAAAAGTAAGTTACACTCCCTGAAAAAAAAAAAAACCAAAACCAAACAAAAACACTACATTTTTCTAGCCAGTATTTGGCATGCTAGCACTTTCAGAATCATACACAAACTGTTCCCACCCGGTATCTACTTGGCAGTTCCGGAGGCCATTGCTCTTAACCCTCTGAAGTTCACATCCTCTCTTGTGAACCTGATGAGACAGAACCTCTTTCCAGAAGAATCAACATGTCCCTAAGTTGTATGCAGCTTCCTCGGGTACATGGACTGTTCAACCACAGCTGGACTCCAAGAGGGCCGTGGTCCCCAGGTTATTTGTGGAGCTCGCCTGTAATCCCAGGGTTAGGAGGCTGAGATTAGAAGATTGCTGCAAGGCTGAGGTCATCCTGGGTTACCTAAGTGAGCTCAACTCCAGCCTGAACTGCATAGTGAGAACCTGTTGCAAAATGACCAGGGAGTGGGCACATTCCTGATGTAGGCAGGCTTTGAAGTACAGAAACTGCTGGTGTCTGGAGCTACCTAGCAGGGTCACAGAGCCAGAGACTTGGGAAATTGGGAGCTTTAGAAGCAGAAGTTTGTCAATCTTCTCTGGAGCCCTGGGCACTGCAGTACTTCTGGGGCTGATCTGAAGCACTAAAAGGGCCAGTTTTGGTGCTAACACAGTGCATTTTGTGTTGTGCGCCTGCATGTACACACACACATACACGCACGCACACACACCCAGAATGAGTGATGCATTTGTGCAAGGAATCTATATTTTTTAAAATTTTCACTGGTGACTCTGCTGCCTGTGACTTGTCCCTGCCCCCAATGCCCCAGGATGTCACTTTCCTGTGTCCACTCTATTATTCATGCAGAGACTCCCACAGGTCCATGGACTTGCCCAGACAGATCCATGTCCTGGCCTGGAGCCCAGCCTCAGTGCAAGCTGGGACAGCCACGCCATTCCCCCCAACCTGTGGGGATGCCAAGGCTGGAGAGCAGAGCATGTCTCCCACCAGGAAACTCCAGAAAGCAGGCAGTGAGAGGTGCTGAAGAAAATATTTCTTGAGCAGCTACCCTGAGCAGAGTCAGAGCTGTGGCCTCACCCAACCCAGGGGAGGGTTACAGTCTTCGTGGTAGCCTCCAGGCATAGTGACTGGGGTGGTATGGAAGCTGGTTCTCTCACTAGTCTTTAGAGCTTTTTTTTTTTTTTTGTCTTTTTGAGACAGGGTCTCGCTATGCAGTTGAGGCTGGTCCTGAGCTCACTTTTGTAGCCCAGGCTGGTCTTGAACTCGCACCAATCCTCCTGCCTCAGCCTCCCGAATGCTGGGATTACAGGCGTGCGCCACCACGCCCGGCCTTTAGAGCTTTGAGCATGACAAGGTCTCTCCTTGAGGACTAAAGCTGGTGCCCAGGAAACACACTGAGCACAGCCCCTCTCTTAGCAGCTCCCTTTACTCCAGGCCACATGGGTCCTTTTCCCAACCAGCATGCTTTGCTGACCAGGAAGGCAATTGAGTGGATTTGTAGACAGCTCTGCATGGCTGGAGGAGTGGCTGCGCACTAGATGCACAGCTCAACCCTGTTCAGGGACGTCAGGAACTCCCAGGCTGGGTACTGGGTTAGGCACTTAAGAAATAACCTGAGTGTGGCAAGTTTGTGCCAGGGAGATATTCTAGGGAGTGTGCGTCTGTGGGGAGGGGAGCCTCCGGATGCCCTTGACTCACCACACAAAATCGAACAGTGTTTACAGCTGTTAAGATGACTGCTGTCAAAGAGATGGAAGACACATTAGTAAGGATGAGGAGAAAAGGGGACCCTTGCACACCGTTTTGGTGGGGCTATAGATTAATACAATTCTTTTGGAAAAAAGACTGAAGATCCTTAGAAAATTAAAAATACAGCTGGGGAAAGGGTAATCCCAGGAATCTGAGAGGCTGAAGCAGGAGGGTCAAAAGTTTGAATCCATTTGGGCAATTTAACAACCTAGCAAAACTCTGTCTCACCTTAAAAAGGGAAAAGAAGGGGATGTAGCTGATTGATAACAAAAGCCTTGGTTTTCATCTCTAGTACTGCAAAAACAAACAAAACTATTATGTTGCTTTTGAGCGGCATTTTCTGCTGCTATAATAGAATATCAGGGACGGGATACTTTAGAAACAGTGAAGTTTATTTGGCTTACAGTTCTGGAGGCTAGAAATTTTAAGAGAATAACATCAATGCCTAGTGAAATGAGAACCTATTTTATTTTATTTTATTTGGTACAGGGAATCAAACTCAGGACCTTATGCTTGCCAGGCAGGTGCTTTGCCACTGAGCTATATCCTGGGCTCAACAATCTTTTCTTTCTCTCTTTCTCTCCCTTTCTTTCTTTCTTTCTTTCTTTCTCTCTCTCTCTCTCTCTCTCTCTCTCTCTCTCTCTCTCTCTCTCTCGGCAGGGTCACATTATGTAGTTTGAACTCGTAGCAGTTTTGGAGGGGGGGTGGAACTGGGGTTCGAACTCATGACCTTGCACTTGCCAGGCTGGCACTTGGGCCACAGAGCTATCTCCCCGGCCCCTGAACTCATAACAATTTTGCCTCTGCCTCCTGAATGCTGGATTATAACTGAGTGCCATCACACCTGTCTTTGTGAGGATCTGCTTGCTATGTCAAATCACAGCAGCAGGACAGGCAAGGCCTCAAAGACAGAAAACTAGGCCAGACTCACCCTCTAGATCAGAAACCTACTTCAGAAATAATAAATCCACTCCCACAATACATTAATCCTAATCACCTCTTAATGTTGTCACAATGATAATTAACTTCCAGCATGAGGCCACCCTGAAACCACCTGTGATCCGGCAAGCCCACCGCTGGGTGCGCAGCCAGTGGAAGTGTCCCAGAGACACCCACACTGCTGTGCTCACTTTGACTAAGATATGGCAGCATCTGTTCACCATAGAAAGCATAGAGCAAAGATGGTACACGCGAACGCGATGGAAAACCACTCAGCCTTAAGAAGGACAGCGCTGGGCACGGTGGTACACGCGCGTGATCCCAGCACTCAGGAGAGGTGGGATGATCGCTGTTTGAGGCCAACCTGGGCTACAGAGTAACACCTTGTCTCAAAAAAACCATTCCAAACCACAACAAAGAAAGCAGTGTGTAGCCGGGAGTGGTGGCGCACACCTGTAATCCTAGCACTTGGGAGGCTGAGGCAGGAGGATCGGTGCGAGTTCGAGACCAGCCTGAGCTACAAAAGTGAGCTCAAGGCCAGCCTGAACTGCATAGTGAGACCCTGTCTCAAAAAGACAAAAAAAAAAAAAAAAAAGAAAGAAAGCAGTGTACTGAGGGTGTAGCTCAGTGGTAGAGTACTTGGCTTCTAGCCTGAGACCCTGGGTTTGATCCCAGCACATAGCAAAAACACACTATGTTGTATTTCACAAATCTATATCTACAGTCTTGGCCAGCTGAAAAAAAAAGAAACAATTTCTACTAAATGTGAACCAGGCTAAGCAAATTTCTTATCTCCACTTTTCCTTTTGATTTACTTGTTTTTTCTTTAATGTGAAGCTTTTGCTGCCTTAAATATTTTCATTGAAAAGGCTAAACAAGTCAGGCATGGTGGCCCATATCTGTAATCCTAGTGCCTGAGAGGTGGAGGCAGGAGGATCACTGTGAATTTGAGGTCAGTTTGGGCTACATAGTGAGTTCAAGGCCAGCCTGCACTGAGACCCTGTCCCCAAAACACCCCCCCCAAAAAAAGGCAATAATAGAAATCAAATTTTTTACATAAAATGTATATATAGAAAAAGACTAAAAAGTCTCAGGGCTGCAGAAGTACTAGGCAATGAATAAGAGCCATCATTTTTAAGTTTTTTAAGAACTTTGAAGTAATTGTGATTTTTGTTATTTTTGAGACACAGACTTGTTACGTAGCCCAGGCAGGCCTTGAACTTGTGGCAACTGTCCTGCCTCAGCGTCTCAAGTGCTGGCATTGTAGGCCTGAGCCATCATGCCTAGCTCTCAATTTTGATTTTGATCTTTCTTATTTTGTCACTGTCATTGCTACTTCCTCTGATTTTGACCTTTTTTGCAACAAGTGGTCAGAACTATATTTAGAACCAGAAAATACACTCTGACTTACTGTATGGTTTTAGTCGCATGATTTCATTTAGTCCCTTTTACTTAAAGGATCTTCCATAGAATTTGAAATCCATAATGGTGAATGCAACCATGAAAATAAGCACTGACATTCGCAGAGTTTAAAAATAAATTAGGGCCCCCCAACCCATGACACAGTCTCAATATGAGGAAAACATCAAATCAACCCAAATATAGGCACATTCCACAAAATGCCAGTACCCCTAGAAGAACAAAGGTGGTAGCGAAATAGGCCAGAGATTCCGAACATTAGGCCTAAATACAGTGAATGTGGGAGACCATACATCAGGGAAAAGCTGCCAAAATCTGGAGAAAGTTTGGAGTTTCCTAGAAATACGCTGTTAGTTTCTTAGCTTTGACAAATACACCAGGTTAGCAGAAGATGCTAACACTACTGGGATGACTGGCCCTAAGGCCTGTGGAGGGAGAGGGGTTCCTTTGGAAGTGTGACTCTCAGGGCTACAATCTGTACACGCTGGGGAAACCAGGATAACACAGACAGGAGCTCTTTATTGTCTTTCTTTTTACCATTTTGAGTACTGGGAATTGCTTTAGTAGACAGTAAGTAGGCTTTAACATGTTGAGATTTCTTTCTAGTCCACTGCTTTATCCATGGCTTTACCTAGTTTCAAAAGATTTCTCTCTAAGCCTATGTTCATATATTTGTATTTCCTTCTAAAGAGTTCCCACAATTAAACAGTGTTAAGAGTCTCTAAACCAGACACAGGCCCAAGTCTCAGCATTTGGGAGGCTGAGGCAGGAGGGCTGTCCTGAGACCCTGTCTCAAAAATCAAATATGAAAAGGATTTTTTTTTTTTTTTTTTTTGGCATTGGAAATTGAACTCAGGACCTCATTTTTTTTTTTTTTTTTTGTCTTTTTGAGACAGGGTCTCACTATGCAGTTCAGACTGGCCTTGAGCTCACTTTTGTAGCCCAGGCTGGTCTCGAACTCGCACAGATCCTCCTGCCTCAGCCTCCCGAATGCTGGGATTACAGGCGTGCGCCACCACGCCCAGCTCCCAGGACCTCATTTTTGACAGGTAGGCACTGTGCCACTAAGCTATATCTCTGGCCCCCAAAGACAAAAATGAATGAATGAATGAATGAATGAATGAATAAGTAAATAAGACCTCTATAGGCAGGATCTGCATCATACCCTGGGACATTTTCATAGAATATTTTCCCTTTCTATTTTACTGGGCTTTTTAAGGCAAAGACTATCTTTCTGTTTACTTACTTTTGCCATTAAAAAAAAGTTAAGGTGGGGCCCGGCGGGATGGCTCAGTGGTCTAAAGCGCCTGCTTGGGAGCTTGGGCAGCTTCAGGGACCGTGGTTCGATCCCCGGCACCACATGCTGTGCCAGCCCTGCCCTTGGGGCAGGCTGAGCCGGCCATAAAAAATGAGTGAATAAACAAACGAAGGTTCTGAAACAAGAAAGAAAAAAAAGAAGTTAATGAGATATATATATATCTCCCATTATGGGATATGGTTCTATGAATTTTGACCAGGAGATATTTCTTTTTTCAAATTATTTGAAAGAGTAAAAACAACAAACAAAAGCAAAAACAAACAAAAGCAAAGACAGAAACAGAGCAACATATATGGTATACAATTTCAAAATAAGAATAGGGCTGGTGAGATAGCTGAGCAGACTAAGTGCCTGCTTAGGCAAGCCCAGGGGCTGGGGTTTGGGCCTTGGTACCACATGCTGCCCTGCCCCACTCCCAGAGCAGCTGAGACTGCAATTGAGACTGGGTGTGGTGGTGCATGCCTTTAATACCAGTGCTGGGGAAGCTGAAAACAGGAGGATCACATGAGTCCGAGCTGTACCAAATACATTTTTTTTTAAAAAAGAATATTGGATATCACCTTGTCATGTTTAATTATATATTTTGTTAAGTGATACTTTTAAAGAAAAGTTAAAATTATGTCTTTTATTCAAATTAAAATGAGTTTACATCACTTGACTCTTAATAGACATTTGGATTCTTTGATAAAGACAAAGGAGAATTAAAATACTTTTATCTTTTACTGTCTTTGAAAATTATAGAAAATTAAACCCTCAGGCCAGTGAGACGGTTCAGTGGTCTAAAGTGCCTGCTTAGGCAAGCTTAGGCAACTGCAGGGACTGCAGTTTGATCCCCAGCACCACAGGCTGTGCCAACCCCACCCCCATGGCCAACTGAGCAGGCCATAATAAAAACAAGAAAAGAAAAGAAAATTAGACCCTCATTGAGTTATTGTTCATTCCACAAATATTCCTTTTCTTCTAGGCCCATGATTCAGAATTATAAAGTTTAACTTCTGTAGAGAAAATAATGGTAGACTTTGTAGGAAATCAATGATTAGAAAAGGACTCAGTATGGATTCTCATTTGTCACACTGACGTGAAATAACTTTTGGGCCTAACAAGAAATATCAGCTGAGGGAAGAATGAACCAGTTACTTGGATGCTGGGATAAAGTACCATGAAAAGACAGACTACCCATGTACAGACAAATTCAGAAGTTAGGCATGTGTGGCTTAGGGAGGCACTACTTAAGTCGATTAAACATCAACTTTGATCTCAAAGTGTGGGATAGTTAGGAATGGATGGGTTATAAAGCTCTAGGGATCAGTATAAGGACCAATTTTATTCATTTTATATGTCAGTGACTTGGAAGAAGGGACATGCAATAAGCTTTCATACAAAACCAGGGGGAGTGTCAGTAGACACAAAGAAGGAATGAAATGACCGCAGTAGACTAGAAACATAAGCACTGAAGTGGCTTATTCAGTTCAGTTGGAGGAAATATGAAGTAGAAAGATTACCTCCCATGGGCCCTGGCAGGATGGCTCAGTGGTCTAAAGCACCTGCTTAGGAAAGTTTAGGCGGTTTCAGGGACTGCGGTTTGATCCTGGTACCATATGCTGCACCAGCCCTGCCCTCAGGGCAGGCTAAGCCAGCCACAAAAATAAACAAACAAACAAAAGTTCTGAAATAAGAAAAAAATAAAATAAAATAATTCTTAAAAAAAAAAAAAGATTATCTCCCGGGATTGTGAGGTGGGAACATTCATGATAGAGCTAAATAAGGGGGTGGGGAGAGAGAAAGATAAGTAACTAAGCATGCTGGAAATCAAATGGGCAAAGCAAAAATACTGACTACAAGAACCTGGAGAGATAGCTCAGAGGAATAAGCACTGACCTGGAAAGTACAAAGATCTGAGTTCAATCCTTGGCCCCACATGCTGGACGCGCCATCTTGGCCTGGGTTCCAGGGTGTGCTGACTCGGCCCCAGATGTTAAAGAAAAAGAAATTGACTATAGAACTTAAATGAATATCTTGGTATGTGTTAGGGAAAGAAAACAATTCACTGAAGTATATATAATTAGAGCACAACTAAGGACACATGTTTTTAAAGATAATAGAACCCTTTGGTTATGGGTAGTTTATCACAAAAGAAATTCTCAAACTTTGTGGAGTCATGATTTATCATTTATTATATTTCATGTTTTACATATAGGCTACACTATATACATGTTTATATCCAAATGGTACCTACTAAGGACACTTAAGGATTACCTTTTTTAAAATTTGTTCAACTGTTGAATATTGGTTTTGTGGCCCCTTTATAATCCATAGGTCATTTACCATTTCTCTATTAAAATAAGAGATCTGAAGTTTCACCATTAATGTAAGTCTGAAGAATAAATCATGGTTTGCTGAAATCAATGACTTGTTCAGCCAATATTTGTTAATTATGTTCTTTTAGTTCCCCACTACAGAACGGCTTCTCAATTTCCTTCATTAAACATGTTTCTTTCGATAAGGTAGTAAAAAAATACATTTTTCTTTATTTGAAACTCAAGTGAATTAAGTCATAGCTTTCAAAAAAAAAAAAGTCCTTGTGGCACATGCAAAGGTCTGTACTGTTTTCAAAATATATTTCTTTTTTTTTTTTTTGAAAAATGGTAGCTTGGGGCTAGGGAGATAGCTCCGTGGCACAAGTGCCTGACTGGCAAGTGCAAGGTCGTGAGTTTGAACCCCTGTCCTGAAAACAAACAAACAAACAAACAAAAAACATGGTGGTAGCCGGGCGTGGTGGCTCACGCCTGTAATCCCAGCACTTGGGAGGCTGAGGCAGGAGGATCGCTGCGAGTTCGAGACCAGCCTGGGCTACAAAAGTGAGCTCAAAGCCAGCCTGAACTGCACAGTGAGACCCTGTCTCAAAAAGCCAAAAAAAAAAAAAAAAAACAACAACAACAACAAAAAACATGGTGGCTTGAAAAACTTAAAGGAAAACTCCAGTGTTCAGCTGGCACCAAGTGCTTGTGCCCCACTCAGTACACTCATGTGTAAGGGAAGGCGAGGGCCTGTCACTGGTAATGAGATGATGGTGACCAAGAGAAGGCAGGACTCGGCTGAAGCTGGAAGTCTTGTTGGGGCTGGCAGGCAGCAGGGGGTGGGAAGGCAAATGTTGGGTGTTATGGTTTATGTCTAGTTGTCTTCCCAAAGCCTCATGCAGTCATGAGGCGGGGACTTCTAGAGTTTGAGACTTGACTCATGATCCACTGGGATTACATGTTTTAGTACTGATGGGGTTATGGGTCTGAGTACATCTGGGATTATGGGTGTGGCCTAAGGTGCATAGGCTGAGGCAGAGAGCCTGAATGTAATATAAAGAGAGACAGAGACAGACCCATGCTGTTGCTCTTTGCTGCCCTGGTTGGTCAGCTGCCTCTGTTGCGATTGTTGCTATCCCGCTGCCATGAACTGGATGCTCTCTGCCCTATTCTACTCAGCCTTGGGCCAGCCAAATATGGACTGAAACCTCCAGTAACTGTGAGCTAAATAAACCTTTCCTTCCTTCATTTTGAGTGTCAGGTATTTGTCCCAGCAAGGAGTAAAAAGTAACCAAGACACTGGGTCTATAGGAATCAACCCTCGGAGTCGAGCGATTAACTCCCAGACAGGAAGGAGCTGAGATGGATGTCCTCATCTGAAAATCAAGAACTTTTCTGAGCCAGAGAAAGGAACTTTAGCTGGTGACAGATGTACCGCATGAAGGGGCAGTAAGGTCCATGTGGAGACAGGGTTGCAGGACCCCAACCTGGACAGCTCCCTCCACTGCCTCCAGGAGCGAGCTGACCCAGTCCACCTCTGAATGGGCTGGGGGAGTTCTTGGGCAGTACATGTCTTGTTCCTCTCTATTATTCGACTTTCATGACTTTCTATTTTGTCTTTAATGGGGATGATCTTGACCATAGGAGCCAGACAGTGTCTCAAAGAGAGAGAATCAATTTGTAGCTTTAGGCTGATGGTTGTGGAAGTGCACACCTGTAATCCCACATTCTTGGGAGGTGGAGGCAGGGGGCTCACAAGGTTGGGTGACTTAGTGAAATGCGATTTCAAGAAAAAAATATATATTAAAGTGCTGGTGCCAAGGATATAGCTCAGTGGCACTACACCTGCCTGGCAAGCACAAGGTCCTGAGTTCAATTCCCAATCCAAAAAATAAATAAAGTTCTGGGGATGTAGCCCAGTGTGGCTTCTGGGTGTGGCTTCCAGGTGGTAAGCACGTCTATCGGTCTTCCCAGGGCGTCCTGCAAGATTCTGCAGAAAAGCTTGCCAGCAGGTCACTAGCCACCTGTGAGAGAAGCAGGGAGGGAGGGGTTCAAAGTAACTTCAGGGATGGCTGTTACAGGGAGGTGACGTGACTGCTGGAACCTGGGCGGGGAGGGCTGAATCCCAGTGCAGCAGTGTACTGGAGGTGGAGGTGGAGTGAGACACTACAAAAGAATTCATGAAGCCTGAGGCTTCTGCTCAGAACCGAGATAAGGCTGAGCACTGCATTCAGAGGAGAGGGCTGGGAGGCCCCAGGGATCAAGATCCAGCCTGGAGTTGCTTTCACATTTGGGCGCTGGAAGGAGGACAAGAGATTATAGAGAGGCACTGTCCAACATCAAAGTCCCTGCTCATACGCGACTGTTTCAGTTTACATTTATTAAAATTAAATAAAACGTTCAGTTCCTCAGCCCTATTAGCCACACTTCGAGTGCCTCAGGGCCACACATGGTTGGTGGAGACTATGATGGGCAGGGAGGACAGAGCATTTCCACTGACAGCTTTGCAAAGATACAGAGAACTACTCAGTGCAGAGAGAACCACAAAGCAGATGATCGTTAAGGGAGGAGAGTGCTTTAAGGAGGAAGAGTTGGTGGTGTCACCCGCTGAAACTGGGCGTAGAATTCAATTACAATGCCAGTGGGACCAGCGCCCATCATCTGGACCATGGACAAAGAAAGGAAAGGAAATAAGTACTAGAAGAAACAGCAGCATGGGGGAGATTTAAAGGTGGGGAGACTTGATCGCCTTTGATGATAAAGTGACCCAGCTTGTCAGGGTGGCAAAAGTCCCTGGTCTACACTGAAGTGCTTCTCTTTCCACCTCTAGGCTCTCCTTTACAAAAAGTGTCTGTGGGTCCTCTGAGCACCTCTAACGCAATCCATCTAAGACCACTGTCCTGGGCCAGCCAGGCAGCTCAGCAGATTAAAGCACTTGCTTAGGCACACACAGGGACCTGGGATTGATCGCCAGGGTGCAGTGCCACCCCACTCCCCCCCCGGTCTTGAGACTGGGCATGGTGGCTCATGCCTGTAATCCTAACATTTGGGAGGCTGAAAACAGGAGGATCTCTATAATTGTGATCTGTGCAGTGAGACCCTGTATTAAATGCATAAAAATAAACAAATAAAACCACTCTTCTGGGCTGGGGAGATAGCTCAGCTGTCTAAGAGCCTGCCCGGCAAGTGCAAGGACCAGTATATTTTATCATGTGGGCCTAGAACTGGGTGCAGTGGCAGATGCCTGCAATCCCAGGGCTGGGGAGGCAAAGATAGGAAGATCACTGTGAGTCTGAGCTGTGTAGCGAGCCCCTTTACCAAACAAATGAATGAATGATTTATAAAAAAAACAACTCTCTCCTGATTGTCCACTGGCCCCACTCCCTGTCCTTATATTCCTCATTTCAGTTCATCTTTCCACATACAAAAGCTGGAACACTTGGCCACACTGACTCATTCTCTCCCTCACAGGGCAACCAGCTGTCTTGTCTATCAGTGGGTACTGGGGATGGAGCCCAGGAAGTGCTGAGCTGCAGCCTCAGATATCTGCCCTGCCGATATTTCACTTTGAGATTGGGTTTTCCTAACTTGCCCAGTATGGCCTTGTGGTCCTTCTGCCTCAGCCTCCTCAATAGTTGGTATTACAGGCCTGTGTCACCATAGTCAGCAATTAAAAAGAAAAATCTGGGGCTGGTGAGATAGCTCAGTAGACTAAAGCACCTGCTTACGCAACCTTTGGCAAGCTTAGGCAAGTGCAGGGACCACAGTTGGATCCCCAGAATCACATGCAGAGCCAGCCCTGCCACCACAGCCCACTAAGCTGGTCACCTAGACCCAGTGTGGTGGTACACATCTATGATACCAGCACTAGGAAGGCTGAAAACAGGAGGATCACTTTGAGTCCAAGCTGCATAGTGAGACCCTGTACCAAATACATTTAAGAAAAAAAAGTCCTGGAAAACTTACTAAAATATCATTCTGAGTCAGATGTGATAGAGCACAACTATAATCCTAGCTCTCAGGAGGCTGAGGCAGAAGGATCACTTCAAGTTTTGGTTTGAGCCTGAACTACACAGAGACTTTGTCTCAGACCCCTCCCCATGCTGAAGGAACACACCACGCTGCACTGCATACCAAGAGTTTTCACTATTTATTTATTCATGTCTGCAGTACTTGTGACCTTCAGACTAAACTATATCTCCAGCCCATTTGTTTGAGAGAGGGTCTTACTAAGTTACCAAATTCCCCAGCCACATGCCAGTATGCCTGCCTTGATAATGGCCATGCTATCTATCTATCTATCTATCTATCTATCTATCTATCTATCTATCTCCTAGATAGGTGACTTAACTAATAGGCAACTTATAACACCCAGCCAAACTAAATCAGCATGGCGCTAGGTGTGGAAGACCCACCTGGTGATTTCGGTCAAGAGCATAAAAGCAAAACTGGAGGGGAAGATGGTGAGCTGCTGATTTTCCTAGAGAAACTTGTCACGCTGGTTTTCCTGATTGGAATTGGTCTGTTATCCAGGATCTCAAGTCCTGGATCCTCACTGTCACTGAGGATGGCTGCTGTGCCCTTTGGGGGAGCTCTGGTCCTTGTCATCAGCACTGCTTTGGGCCTTCCCAGCTCAGATCCCTGAAACAGGCCTGCATGAGACACTGTCATGGGCTCTAGGTGTCTAGCTGGACTTGTGCAGGACACTGCTGTGGCATCCAGGTCCTCAGCTGGATTCCTTGGGTCTCTAGTGCATGGACAGATTTCCTGTACTCTTTTGCACTTGACTTTTTGAGTGTGTCTTAGTTACTTTTCTCTCTCATTGCTGAGACAAAATATTCAATGTCCAAAGTTAAGAAAAGAGGGAAAGGGAGATAGCTCAGTAGAATAAGTGCCTGCCTGGCAAGTGCAAGGTCCTGAGTTCAATCCCTGGTACCACACACACACACACACACAGTTAAGGAAGGAAAGGCTGAGGGAAATTCATTCAAACCAGCAACCAAGCCCAGTGTGTGAGACAGACTGCCTTGGGCCCACTGGAAACTCATTCAGTCCAGCAACCAGGCCCCATGACATGCATGAGTGAGACCACCCTGGCCTGTCAGAAACTCATTACCCAGCAACAAAGCCTGGCAAGTTAGTGGAACATCATCCATCAGACAGGCCCCAATGTGGAAAACTGCCACAGAACTCCCTGCGGAGAGACTAGAGACAAGACCCACCCAGCTGATCCAGGAGCAGAACATCTTGCCAGAGTGACATAGCAGGTTCACCTCCAAGGGCTGCAGCAGGAAAGAGTGGAGCACAGCAGCCAGACCCAAGCCACGCCAACCTGGATGAGTTTGAACTTCGTAGATCTAGATCTGTGCTAAGGTAAGAACTCTACTAAAGCTCTACACCAAAGGTCAGAAGGCAGAGCTATACAAAATGACAAAGAGGAGGAGCAAAATGTGCTCTCAGACCCCAAGTCCACCCAGAACAAATGCAGGAGACAATAGCATAGAAGAAATTGGAAATCAAACAACTGAAATAATAGCATCTGAAGTGAAGCAACAGCTGCGGAAAAGTATAGAGGAAATCAGATCAGAAATAATTTTTGAAGTAAAAAAAGAAAAGAAATGTTTCAGGTTTATATCTAGTTGTCCCCCCAAAGCAATCATGGGGTGGGGACTTCTATAGATTGAGACTTGACTCATGAGTCACTGGGATTATGTGTTTTAGTACTGATGAGATTATGTGTCTGAATACTGCTGGGAATTATAGGTGTGGCCTGAGGCGAGTAGGCTAAGGCAGACAGCCTGATGTAATTTAAAGAGAGACAGAGAGACAGACTAGAGCTGTTGCTCTCTGCTCCCCTAGTTGGTCAGTTGCCTCCATCGCAATTGTTGCTGTTCCACCGCCATGAACTGAATGCTCTCTGCCCTGTTCTGCTCAGCCTTGGGCCAGCCAAATATGGACTGAAACCTCCAGTAACTGTGAGCTAAATGAACCTTTCCTTCCTTCATTTTGAGTGTCAGGTATTTGTCTCAGCAACAAGTAAAAAGTAACTAAGACAACTACCTATAACAAAAGAAGCACTAAATGCTTTTAAAGAAGACACTGATAAAAAATAGAGGAGAATAAAAAATGATGGAATCCTTGAATGAACAATATAAAAAGTAATATAATGTATGAAGCAGATTCAAGTGCTATACAGGAACCTAAAAGCTCAATCACAAGCTGGAAAAACCATTTCAGTGAAAGTGAAAATAGACTTTCAGACCTTAAAGACACCATTGCAGCTAGTGAAGAGGTAAGAAACGATTTCTTAGTAACAACTAGAATGCAAGAAAAAATTATTCAACATCTGAAAGATGATGCAAAAATGAACAGCATAAGACTGATAGGTATCAATGAGAAAGGAGTCTGTACAAATGATATAAAAAGAATATGGATGGGGCCTGGCGGGATGGCTCAGTGGTCTAAAGCGCCTGCTTGGGAAAGCTTGGGCGGCTTCAGGGACCACGGTTCAATCCCTGGCATCACATGCTGCGCCAGCCCTGCCCTCTGCGGGGCGGGCTGAGCCGGCCATAAAAAAAATAAATAAATAAAAATAAACAGAATATGGACAGAAGTAATAGCAGAAAACTTCCCAAATATGGGGAGACAATTTGACATTCTGGTAACTGAAGCATATAGAACTCCAAATAACACCAACCCAATTAAAAACACGCCCAGACATAGAATAGTCAAGATCTCAGAAATTCAGCACAGGAATAGTATACTAAAAGCTGCTAGAAAAAAGAAACAGATCACATTTAAAGGAAAACCCATTAGATTTCTTTTTACAAACCATCAAATCAAGAAGAGCACAGAGCAAAGTATTTCAAGTCTTGCAAGAAAACAAATTTCATCCCAGACTGATATAACCCTGCACAACTGTCTTTCAAGTTCAATGGAGAAGTGAAATACTTCCAGGACAAAGAACAACTAAAGAATTTCATGATGACAAAGCCAACCCTCCACAGTTTACTAAAAGATATTGTAGAGATGGATCAAAATAACCACAACTCCTTGAAGGAGAATGGAAAGAACTCACCAAATAGGGAAACTTTTTCTCAGTTAGTATTTTTGTATATATTAACCAATTCAAATACTATGTGAGTACTCTAAATTGATTACAGATTCATACACATGATACACAACATTCTGGCCTCTAAGTTGGACTTATGATTTGAATTTTGGAATATTGTTTTGAAACACTTATTTAATTTTAATTAATTTTTAATTAATTTTCTGAGTAGTTTAATTATTCTTTTTGTTTTATAATTTATAACTTGCAATCTACTTATAAGACAATGTATATTTTCTCCTAGTATTAGAAACTTGAAAAAAATATATGTATACACAAGAGAAGATAGATACAGTTCACTGACAATAAAAGTTTGTACTAATTAGATATCAACTCTACATCTTGTCCTCTGAATAATTACTATGAAGACAACAATATGTATGGCATTAATTATTGTAACCATCTTACTAACTTGCTTTGAAACTGTTTCATTGCTATTTTATCTTTTTTTCTCATTGAAATGAATAAAAATTATAAAAATAAAATGAAATAAAAAGGAAAGGTTGATATAGCTCACAGGTTGTGTAGGTTTCAGTCTGTAATCAGCTGGCTCCAAGGCAGGATGGCAGTGACACGGCAGCACAGTTCATGACAAGGAAGACAGAAAAAGCAGCAAGAGCAAGAAGGTTGGAGAGCAAGCCTCTCTTCATCCTTTTATCATATGCAGGCTACCTGCCCCACAGTGGGTCCTTTATACCCACACTATCTCCCTACCCTCTGCCATAGGCTCAGGATGTTTACAAGGTGAGGGCTCTGCCTCCCCTCTCCCTCTTGAGTCACTTAAACTTCTAACCTTCCCAAGGTGAACCAAGGCATCAACCATTACAGACAAAAAAAGTTTCCTAGCTATGACTAAGACAGTTCTTCACATGGTAGAAATAAACTACCTTTCCTTGGAGAATTACCCTGAATATAGAAACCTGCTATCAGTTGATTACACTCCCAAGACTGACAGGAAGTTGACTTTAAGAGTGTTGTTGATAATTTGAAATTTTAGAACACTAAGGAATCTTAATTGCCTGGATAAAGAGAACGAATTTTCATGTTTCTGCCTACTATGAAGTAGAATTCACAGCCTTTCCACTGATTTTCTTTCCAAGCCTTTTTTAATTTTAAAATAGGATTTTGCCAAGCTTCCCAGGCTGGTCTGGAACTTCTTATTCTCTGGCCTCAGTGTCTCAGAGTGATAGAACACAGATGTGCACCACAATGCTCAGCTGAGGGATTTTTTTGTTTGTTTGTTTATTTTTTGAGACAAGGTCTTCCTGTGCAGCTCAGGCTGGCCTCAAACTCAAGGGGATCCTCCTGCCTCAGATTCCCAAATGCTAGGATTACAGGTGTGTACCACCACACTCACTGATCTGGTTTTTTAACTTAAATTTTTGTTAGAATTGTTTGTAGTACATAATGAGAGATTTCTTAAGTTATAAGGACACTGGACCTTTTTGCAGCATGGTCATATCCTTGGTGTGGAATGTGAATGAAAATTTGGGCCTAACTCACTCAAGGCACTTCACTGGGAAAGAGGTAAACTATTACAAGATCAAATAAATTTTATGGTATAGTATCAGATAATTTAATCATCATTTTCCCACAAGATATTCCTCTCAATCTTTCTGCCTACTATTAAACTTTGACCACATTCTGGCACTGTTTAAAAGTGTTTAGAATATGTGATTTTTTTTTTTTTTTTTGTCTCTTTTGAGACAGGGTCTCACTGTGCAGTTCAGGCTGGCCTTGAGCTCACTTTTGTAGCCCAGGCTGGTCTCGAACTCACACCAATCCTCCTGCTTCAGCCTCCCCAGTGCTGGGATTACAGGTGTGCGCCACCATGCCCGGCTAGAATATGTGATTTCTGAATAAGAAGCTCATATTCTAAAGAAAACTTGTGTTCTGTAGTGGTTTTGTTTCCTTCCCTGTGCCCTTTTGGGTGCTGGTATTGAACCCAGGGCCTCACACATGCTAAGCACTTGCTTCTGTCCAGGTACACTCTTATTCCCTATTGTCTTCTTTATCATTTATTTTTAAAATAATGCATGGGTGAACCATTTAAACTGATTGAGGGAAGCCTTGCTGTTGACTGGTGAGCCTGACAGAGAGTGTGAGGAAGTGCAGACCCTGAAGCAAAGCCAGGGTCCTTCAGGTGGGGCCTGGTTTACCTTAACCAGCACAGCTTGGTTTTTAATGCAGAAAGACCAGGCTCAGGCGCTGCTTGGGTTTAGTGACCTGTTTCTTTGCAGTGGAGAAAGAAGTTTTAGTCAAGTCTGTTGGTGCCTATATGACTTGAAGGACTTTCAAACCTTTGTCACAGAATCAAGAAAACGCCCCTGGGTCATGTGAGCGCGCAGGCGCAGTGCTGCGCAGCCCCCACTCCCTCATGCAAAGCCCATGGTGGCAGGGTGAGGTGGGGGCAGAGGCTGCAGCGACGGAGCCCAGCCTGGAGGAGGAGGAAAGTGTCGAAGCAACGGGGCTCCAGGCCAAGGGATGAAGGAGCACAGCTTACTGAAAATGAGAAGAGGAAGGAAAAAAATATAAAAGGAGGAGGCAATAGCTTTAAGCCATCTGCCAAGCTGACTAAATGATACCGCGCTCACGTTGGGAACACGCCTTTCAGGGTGAAGAGGCCGTCACTGAAAGACCTGGTTAAAGAAAATGATGGTAACATACACGCAGCTCTTAGTGGAGGCTGAAGGACCATCAAGATGATGGGCCATGGTTGAACTCAAGGTGGAAGAAAGCATCAAAAAAGCCGCTAAAGTTCTCAACAAGCATAGTCCTAGTGGAAGATTCCAAAAAGTCAAAGATTCTGATGGTGAACAAGCCAGGAGAGCAATGTGAAGACCAGGAAGATTTGGAAGCACAGTATTTATAGCAAATCTGGATTATGAAGTATTTAGTATGGCTGGTGTGGTGGTCCGAGTAGACATTCTGGAGGATAAAGATGGGAAAAGTTGTGTAATAGGCACTGGGACTTTTGAACCACTGAATCTGTGCAAGCTCTGTGTTTAATCGTCAGTCACTATTTGATAGAGAACAGTGCATGCCAAAGGGAGAGTTTTTTTTTTTTTTTTTTTTTTTTTCCCCACCTGAACATTCAGAGCAACTTCCCCATGGCATGGGGGTAGGACAAGGAGGGCAGCCTGTGAATGCTAATCATCTGAACAAAGGCATATTGGAATGGGAATGGAAGCATAGGATTAGGAATAAACAAAATAGACATCCAGGGCCCCTTTGGTGGTGCCATGGAAAACATGGGCTGGGTAAATGAAATCCCAAGTAATGCACTGAAGGGGGCGGCAAGGAGAGGAGGAAGAGGCAGCATCCGTGGGATTGAGAGGATGGCCCCTGGCATTGACCTCATTGGGTGCTCACATGCTTGGCATGGAATGCATGGGCATAGGCCTGGGTCACAACATGGATGGTGTGGGCTCTAAGATCAGGCACATGGGCCTGATTATGGGCCACATGGTCTCGGGCACTTGGTGTATGACTTCTAGCATGGAGTGAATGGGCCAGACCACAGAGGAGATTGGGTCTGGAGTTGACTGCATGGGTTTCGGCCTGAAGCACGACTGTGCTCATTAGCTGTGTGGGGCCCAACCATTGAATGCATAGATTCTTACTACTGTGTGCCTGGCCATGGGTGGAAGTGATGGTGCCAGCCTTGACCACATCATTGTGGATACTTCAGAGAAAGCTTCAAAGGTTTGGTGAAGCTAGAGGCCATGATCCTGGGGTGGCTGAGAAGGCAGACTAGTTATCTGTGAGAAAGATCACATTTGGTTTCACATAGTAGATGCTAAGGCACAAATTTAACAAATGTGCTGTGTGCTGACATCAAGATGGAGAGCAGGAAGTTGAAGGGATGCAGTTAAGTTTGAGTTTGGAGAGGTGGCTGAGAGAGCCTGCCAGATGATCAACGGTGTGAAGCTGAACTCCCATGAGACTGATGTTTGGATTGATAAAAATACCTACGTAGTTGCCTTTTTAAGTTTTATTTTATCTTAATTTGGTACAGGGTCTTGCTACACAGCTCAGACTCGTGGTGATCATCCTGTCTTGGCCTCCCCAGCGCTGGGATTACAGGCATGCGTCACCACTTCTGGACTCAGTGGCAGGCTTAATGCCCTGGGGTGGGGCCAGCACTACATGCAGTACAGGATCAAACCTGGGTCCTTACCCTTGCGAGGCAAATGCTTAGACTGCTGAGCTATCTACCTGGCCTAGTAGTTGACTTTTTAAATATCAATATCAGACCTCTGGAATTTTTTTTTTCTTAGCCACTTAAATTTGTTGGTTGGATGTATAAAGATATTAAAAAATTCAGTTGCTTTTTGGGTAATTTGAATTACTTTTGAATGAGTTGGGTTTTCATTTGACTGTTTGCACTGAGATTGCAATGCACAAATTTTTTTTGGCTGTGGCATGTTGTTGGTATCAAATGACATTAATAAATATGTTTCTGAAACAAAAAACTTACAAAAAAAGGGTACTAAGGGAAAGGAAAAAACAAGTGATGCACAAATCTCATATAAGCCCCTTTAATCCATCTCAGGAAGGAGGATACACAAACGAAATTCAGCACAGTACTTCTCTGTTAAGTACCTTGGAGTTCCTGCAGAAATATAGATGTGCCACCAAGAGATAGCCTTCCGCTAAGTAAATAATTATCTTTCAGTTAAACTGTATTTCATGATTTGACTACAGCATTGCAAAAATTAAGGTGTTTTAAGAAACTACCTTCATGTCCAGCCATTTTAAGACACTCAACAGCACTAACTCTTTCCATTCAGCTTTGAGGTTCTCTGAATCAAGCTATAGTTGTGATGCTTTTACTATCTGTATCATTTAAGAGTTGGCAACAAGAGCAGAATTCAGGTATGCTATTTCCTCTTTTCCAGAAGGATCAGATTTTTTTTCTTTTTTTGGCTTTGATTTTGTTTTTTGAGATAGTCTCACTTTGTAGGGTTTTTTTTTTTTTTTTTTAATGCATTTAGTACAGGGTTTACCTGGTCTCACTACACAGATCGGACTCCTGTCAGCCTTCCAAATGCTGGGATTACATGCATGCCACTCAGTATACCCCAGGGGTGGGGCTGGCACAGCAGGCTGGGGATTGAGCTTGGTCCTTGTGTCTACCTAAGCAGGCGCTTTAATCTGTTGAGCTATCTGGCAAGCCTTCTCGCTTTGTAGTCTGAAGTCACTATGTAGTCCACATGGTAAACTGGTTAATTTGGCCTCAACCTCCTGAGTGCGGGGATTAAAGGTGTATGCCATCATGCCTGCCGAGAAACGTTTTCATATGTCAGAAAGGTCTATGGATAAAAAACCAAAAACAAAACCTGTCTTTTGTTGATTAATATCAAAGAAGATGAATTCTTGTGGCTAAGCACTTTGCTCTTTATTGTGGCTAGCCTAACCCCTTGTAAAAGGAGCAGTGAGTTAGGTCCATAAAACACATCCTTACTCCTGGAGAGACATCTGAAAAGGTCTGAAATACCCCTTTCAGGGTGAAAGCTACCCTTTATCCAACATATCTGGGTAGAGACAAAGAGTGCCAATACTGAGTCCCTGTCTCCCATTCATCTTCATCTCTGTCCTGCTCTAGAAGACATTGTTTTCTGTTTCACTCCAAGCTTATTCCTATAACTTTTACTTTTTCTTAAAAAATAAATGTAGTCAGGTGTGGTGGTATACACCTGTACTCCTAGCACTTGCAAGGTGAGGCAGGAGGATCACCCTCAGTTCAAGGGCAGCCTACATTACATAGTGACTGTCTTTTATGTTTTTGCAAGATCAGGGATTGAAGTCAGGACCTTATGCTTGCCAGGCAAGTACTTATTCTATGAGCTATCTCTCTGGTCCCTAAACCATGTGAAGGGTTTTATTTTTGGTTGGTTCAGGTGGCCTTAAGGGCAGGTATCATGCTCGATGTGGGGCAGGGTATCGACTGCGGTCCTCAAGGCCTGAGGAAATTTACCGAATCATGTGCTTTAATCCACTGAGACACCTGGCAAGCCCCATAACTGTCTTTAAAAATGTGTAAAATAGCACACCATTTGTGCTATTCAAACTTTTAAGGGCTTCTTCTAGTTAAGTATGAGACCTAAACAAGTACTAGAAAAGACGAATCCTGTTCTTAGACTCAGAATTTTTAAGTTTTATTGGTTCATTTTAGATATACTGATAACATTCATCATAGGGAATTTGTAGCTGTACATAATACAGCTTTCTTTTTTTTCCCCCATTGCTCTCCTCTTCCTTCCCTTCAGCCCTTCTTGTGAACTCAGAATTTTGAGTCTTGTTTTGGTATATGTACAGCTCTTGACTTTTAAATTAATTCCCTGGAAATCTGGTCTTTTGAATTAATTAGGAGGCAAGTACCCATATTTCTCATTCTATAAGCACTGATGGCAAGCTTAAGTGTACTTTTGTTTTCTGAGACAGGGTCTTGCTATGTAGTTCAGGTTGGGCCTCAACTATGTAGTACTGAATTCTTGGTCAGTATTGGTCTCAGCTTCCAGAGTGCTGGTATTATAGTGTTGAGATAACAAGTGTGCACCACCACACCTGGCAAAGTATATGTATTTTGGAACTGAGATGCAAACTCAGTCTTTTACTAAAATATTAAGATTTGTTTTAGTGCACACAAAATCTAGTTCAAGTGCATGGACTTCACAACCTCATTCTTCCAGCACAACCTCATTTATTATAGGAAAGAATCATCACAATAATTGAACACTAATTTTTGAGGACAGTTTTCATGTCTTGAATTTAACCTCTTTTTAGCAAGCACACCTACTAGACATATACCTGGCAGAGTACACACATAAAACCTGAGCATTTTTCTCTCAGAATGACAAGATATCAAGGAAACCAAGGAGTTACCCCAAGTCACTAAGCAAAACAATATTTAGAATTAAGAGGATAACTAAAAATGGTCCAAGGGTGTGGGAAACTTCAGTGTGATTCTTTGTTTTAAAATGTTGGCAATTAATAGCATTTTTAGGAGCTAACACCTGATTTGGTATTAAGAGGAAGATGCAGTGAACTTAATGTGTTTAGGGAACTGGCTTTTTAAGTGAAGAGATTTTTATCTTTAACGTATGCACCACATAGAAAATAAATTTTAAGTCCATCTTGGTGTTACTGTCCAGAACTAAAGTTCTCCTCCCAAACATGCCTGCCTGCTGGGTAAAAGTAGGAGACTAGGGAAACTTGGGGCTTAGAGTGATGGGAATGAGATGCCTCCACCGAGAATCCGAGAGCTCTGAGAGAAATCCTCCTCCAGCCTCGGAGGGGGTGTCTCCCCCAATACCAGTGCCCTCCCCCCGGGCCCGTGGGGCGGATCTGCTTCACTCAGCTGCAGCGGCCGCGGCAGAACCCCGGGGCTGAGCGGCGGCGGCAACCTCCTGGCAGCGCCGGGAAGCTGCGGTTCCAAGTGCCCGAGGCCCTGGGGAGAACCTGCCGAGGCTGCGCTACGATGGAAGAACGTCGAGGGGCGCCGGACCCACCGGGGACAGACTGCATCCCCAGCTCAGCTCCTCCACAGCTTGGCGGGGCCTACTCAGAGTGCCAGCGAGGCGAAAGAGGCCTGTGCCTGAGGCCTGGCAGCGGTAGCCGGCAAACGAGTCGGGCACAGCGGGGTAACGGACTAGCCCTAGCCGCTCTCGGGAGCCTACGCCGCCTCGGCCGCTCATTGTCTCTCCCTTTCCACCCGGGGGGCAAACAGGAAGCGCACTGCCTGGCCAAGCGACGGACGAGCGCCTGGACCAATGAGCACAGCCGACGGAGAGCTCAGCAGCGAATGGGAGCGAAGAAGAGGGGCGGGCCTTCCGGGCAGGCTGTCACCCTCTTCCCCCCTTTTGGGCTGGAGGCTCCACCTTTTGTGTTTCCCGCACAGTCAATCAAAATAGGAAAAAAAATCCCCGGACCGCTCCGGCCGTGTCCGCCGCCGCTTCCCGCATCCTCTCTCGCCGCCGCCGCCTTCGCTCCTCACCATGTGTAAGGCGGCGGGGAGCCCCGCCTGAGGTGCCCTAAACACACTATGACCGGTACGTAAAGCCGAGAGAGAGCAACCCTTGCTGCCGCCGCCGACCACAGCCCGTCCGGGGCCGCCGCTGCGGGCCGCAGCCCCGAGAGTGCGACCGAGTGTCTGAGAGAGGCAGAAAGCCGCATTCCCCTCCGCCTGCCCTCCCTGCCAGCCACTATGCAGCTTCCCAGCCCTAGCCATGCCGTCTTCCCGCCGGGCCCCGGGGCGGGCGGCTCGGCCCGCCGGGAGCACGTCCCCCTGTGTGCGGGCGCGGATGTGTGAGTGACTGACGGTGCGAGAGGAGCGAGCGCGAGTGCGAGCGAGCGGCGCGAAGGGAAAGGGGAGGAGAGGAGAGGGGGCAGGGGCAGCGCGGGGAGGAGGAGGAGGGAGGAGGAGGAGGAGGGTTACAGCCGCGGCGGGCGGGGGCAGCAGCAGGAGGGAGGAGGGAGCCGTGCGCGCCGCCGCCGCCGCCGGGGGGCGGGTGGGGGAGGGGAAGGGGCCGGGGCGGCGCGGGGGAGGCCGCGGGGCCCCCCCTCCCTCTCCCCACCCGCCGGCCTCCCCACCCCCGCGCTGTGCCCGCAGCTCCCGAAAAGCCCGTGAAGCAAGAGGAAATGGCTGCCTTGGACGTGGACAGCGGCGGCAGCGGCGGCGGCCACGGCGAGTATCTGCAGCAGCAGCAACAGCAGCAGCACGGAAACGGCGCGGCGGCCCAGGTGAGGCGCGGCCGAGCCCGCCCGCTCCCCCCGCGCGCCGCTCTCTCCTCCCCTCCGCTCCCCTCCCCCGCCCCGGGAGCTGCCCGCCCGAGGCGCCAACGCTCGACCCCGCCCGCCCGCCTTGCCTGCCTGCCCGCCTCCTCCCTCCACTCGCCCGCGCTCCCGCCGCCGCCGCCGCCGCCTTTTTGTGCGTGTGCGAGGGCGAGGCAAAGGTGCGCGCCCTCCCGCCGGGTTCCGGGTGGAAGGCGAGGTTGGCGCTGGCTCTGGCTGCCGCGGCCTGGAGAGCGGGAGTGCGGGAGGACCGAGGCCGCGCGGGACCCCGCCGCACTTCCGGTGCGCGCCGCCCGCCCTAACCGCCGCCCCCTCCCCTGTCTCCTCTCTGAACCCGCCCCTCGGGGGTAGGACACTCAGCCGTCACCACTCGCTCTGCTGGCCGCTACCTGCAGCAAGATAGGGCCGCCATCGCCGGGCGACGACGACGAGGAGGCGGCCGCCGCCGCCGCCGGGGCCCCTGCCGCCGCCGCCGCCGCTGCCGCCGCCGCCGCCGCTGCTGCTGCTGGAGCGGTAAGTCCCGCGCCTGCCCGCTGCGGCCTCGCAGCCAGCCCGCGACAACGCCGAGAGGCCTCGGCGCGCGGGCCGCCCGGGCCGCCCGGGCCTGGGCCTAGTGCCCTCGCGTGGGGCCCCGCCGGCCCGGGCTTTCTCGGAATTGTCACCGCGGCCCCGCGCTCCCTGAGGTCTACAAAATGAAGTCGGGGCGGGGGGGGGTGCAGGGCTCCAAAATGGATGTTTGAGCAGTTCCGAGCCGAGCTGAAACTACTCTGCTGAGCGCAACGCTTTTAGGCACAGCCTGTCGGCCATAGATAAGATCGACCGCAGAGACGGTGGCTTTAGCTTTTAGAATGGTTAAACTTGGGGTTTTTTCTGCAGGAAGTTAACAGATGTTAGTCGTGTAAATTGTCGATCATAAAATATAAAATAAAGGTTTGCCGTTGATGTAGCCTTTTTGTGAGTAGGAGTCAACACTGTTGAGAGCTTTTTAAGTTCAGAGTTGGCTGGATTTTCCTTTTTGCAGACTCGTGCAAAAAATTTGCACAAGTTTTTCCACAAAGTGGAAAAATGACAAGTTTAATTATTGACTGTTAAAATTAAAGTACTCGGCCACTGAAATTGAATATGAATATCTGTTACAAAAATAGAGGCAAGAAATTTTATTTAGATGCATGTTAATTCAACACTTACAGATGAATGTGATTGCTAGAACTTCATTTAGTCTGGCTGCAAGTCTGGTATGATGTGAAGGGATTCTTTGGGAAATGTTTTTAATGTGGGGGGGAGCTGCCAATGGGTTAGGAGGGCTTCAGAGGAAATTAGGACAGATTGTTGACAATTAGGTATGCATTTTGCATTTGTTTTGATCATTGCCGGTGTTTTAGTGTAACATGTAGGGATGTTAACCTATTAAAATAATTGAAATTATGCTCATCTAATTTTTTGAAAGGGTTTAGAGGAATTGATTTTTGTATAGTTTTAAGTCACTGTGACCAAAGTTTTCTGTTTGATACAGCGAATACAAAGTATGACAAGGCTTGTAAGTTAAACTAATGGTTAATTCTTGGTATGTTTGTAATTCTAGTGCTTATACTGTGGGAGATGTGAATAGTTTTAACGTTCTAATTGTGTTTTTGTGAGCTGATCAAGGTGTAAAAACAAAGTTCTGTTTGTGAGAAGCATTGTTACGTTTAGAGATTCATAAACCTTTATGTAAATAGTCTCACCTTGCCAAAATGCCAAAGCAGATGGGCTGTTTATCATAATAAACCATTGCAGGAGTAAAATTGAAAAGCAGATTTCTTCTACTTTTTTATGTTTCAAATGGAACGGAAAACTTTCCTCTTAATTTACAAGATTTAGATATCAGTTTACATATGGGGGAGGGGAAAAGTGAAGCAGGAAGTTGGGGTAAAAATGTGGTAATCTCAAACTTAGGGTTGGAGTGCTGTCTCGGGTGCAGGCAACTGTGGCCTTACAGTTCTAGGGTTGCTTATTTGTCTCTTTAGATCTTTCTGTAACTTACCAAATCACTTTTGACAGCACATTTCCCGCCAGATGAACATTAAATAGAGTCAGTCTGAGAAACCTGAGATTTATCAGCTATCTCGTAATTTGGCAGTCCCAACGAAGTGAATATATAGTTTTTAAGAAAACTTCCAAAATTCAGGTTTTTAAAAATGTTTGGCACCTGTGCATAAAATTTTTCACTTTGATTAAAGTTGGTAAGACTGCCTTGTATGTCTTAGCTTTAGCAATAACAAAAGTACATCAGAAAATGGGAAAGAACTTAGATGAGATTTTTTTTTTTCCATTTAAAAATGGGTTTAGGTAATCTTAGTTACTTAGATCACTGGGAATAGTGATAGGTTTATGAAATATTTTTGTGCTTGTGTTGTTAAAAAATGTATTGTGGGGCAGTCCAGTTTCTTGTCCCTTTCTAGCTCTCAGGAACTCTAAATTTTTTCTTCTCTTAAAAGGAAATGTATTGTGGAATAATTTTATATAGGAAAGTTGAATACGGTACAATAAAAAATTACCTTCTACTCTTCACTTAGCTTCACTTACTGTTAACCTAGCTGTAATATATTGGTGAAGCTAGGTAATTAACATTGCTATTATTAACTAAAGTAACTGCAAACATTTTGGGATTTTGCTAGTTTACTCCCTGATGGCCATTTTCTGCTCCAAGAACCTATGCACAGCATACATTGTATATATGGTGTTTCAAGTCAGGTGGAAGTAGGCACATACAGTTCAGCTTTATGCCAGTTTAACTTGTTATTTCAAGATTAAATGCATCTTGAAAAATCAGTCAGTTGTGCTAAAGATTTGTTTTAAATGCCATTGTGAGTTTGGAAATTGTTACAGAGATTATTTATACTTAGCAGTGCCATGTTGAGTCTGATCATAGAGCAGTCTCATCTACAGTGTCCTGCAACATGGACTCCCAAAGATGGTTTAATAGCAGGGCTGTTCTGTATTTTAGCACTAAAAGTTTTATGATTGACTTAAGTAATAAACTAGGAAATAGAAAACAGAGACCTTATGCCAGTGTTAATTTGTTGAGATTGCATTTGTGTGAACTTGTGGGTTATTTGTACTGGATTTGTACTCTGGTGAGACTGAACAAGTGAATATTATGTTATTGTCTGATCTTTGGTTTATGCTGTGGTGTTCCTAGGTTTACCATGTAAACATCAGTGAACTAAAATGAGTAAAGTTATTTTTCTAGTATTGAGATTTATAAAGTTCCCTTAGTGTTCTTTGAAGATTTTAAGAAATTGAGTTCAGTATTTGCTTTTGAATTATTCTTGATGATCACGCTTTAGCGTCACACTTGTTTTCAGTTAAATTCTGGCTTTTATAAAGCCACTTGGGACTGAAGTTCATTATCCTTTCAAAGTGCAGAAAGTGGTGGGGACTGTTTCCTTTTCCACAGGTATTATCTAAGGAGAGTCATTCTCGTTTTCTCTCAGCCCCACCTCCATTTTTATGCCTAGTTGCACTGACATATGTTCTTGTAATGAATTGCTATAGCAACATCATTGCTGGTACCACCCCCTAGGACTACTGTAGTTTGTGGTCCTTTTTATCTTGTGGTACAACTTTTTATAATAATGCCAACTTTCATGTTAGATAATTTTTGTTGATTATCCAAGAAGAATATTATAGTTGGTGAAAAAATAGTGGTGGATTTTTCTTCTAGTTTATAAGCTTGTGTACAATTATCTTGCATCTAAACTAACACTGTCCTTGATTGGGCTGCTTTTAGATTTCTTCTGTGTTTCTGTTGTGCTTCCAAATACTCTTAGTATGTAGTATTTTTATACCTTTTTTGGTGTCAGGTGACTGACACCTTTTGATATTTTAGTAGTGTGATGCTGACTGAGTATTTTTTATGAATGAATGGGCTTAGAAGGCTTTATGGTTTTGAAATATTTATATATTTGGGACTTATGGTGGGATTATGGAAATAGGCTTAAAATGGGTTCATAGTTTTTCTCTTCTAAGGAAGGCTCTAGTGCTTCAGAGTCAGTTTTATTGATCCATTTCTGTAATTTCTTTGCAATGATTTTTAAAAGGAAAATATTTTTACTCATTTAATAAATTGGGTACTGATGTTTGTGAATGTTTTTGAAGTCTATTCTCATAATGTTAGTGATTATTATGATATCTTGAAGTTGTATAGTGTTTTCTTTTAAAAAAAATTTTTTTTTCTTGTTTCAGAACTTTTGTTTGTTTATTTATTTATTTTTATGGCTGGCTCAACCTGCCCAGAGGGCAGGGCTGGCACAGCTTGTGGTGCCGGGATCGAACCGCAGTCCCTGAAGCCCCCTAAGCTTTCCTAAGCAGGCGCTTTAGACCACTGAGCCATCCTGCCAGGCCCCTGTATAGTGTTTTCTAATTTATAAAACTTTAAGACTTGAGCCCGGTGTGGTGGCGCATGCCTATAATCCCAGCACTCAGGAGGCTGAGGCAGGAGGATCAGTGTGAGTTTGAGACCAGCCTAGGCTACAAAAGTAAGCTCAAGACCTGCCTGAACTGCACAGCGATACCCTGTCTCAAAAAGACAAAAACAAAAACAAAAACAAAAAAACTTAAGACTTGATTCTTTTGCTCCTCCTTGGAAGGTAGTTATATTTTTGCATTATTAGTATGAGAAAATCTGATCTTGTTCTAAATTACAGTGTTTCACAGTTCTAGCCTAGGACTAGAAAGAGCTGTTAAGAGTTTAAATCATAGAAAATCTGATTTGGACCATTAAGGTTTTTTTAGCAGATCTTTTTGAAGTTGCATTTTTTTCCTCCCTCATTAGTGGGGTATTGAACTCAGAACCTCATACATGCTGAATGAGGGCTCTGCTGCAAAGCCATGCTGCCCAAAGCTACAAATTTGTTATATAAAAAATTGTCTGTCTTGTCTGTTTTTGTTGCAGGTCATCTATTTGCTCCTGTCTCTGAGGTTCTTTAGTGTTTTTATATTGCCTTTTACATTAAGCTTATTTACAGAAGTTTGGAAAATGTCATTTTGTCTTAGATTTAGATTTTTTTCCTTTTTCCGTTTAGTGGCTGTTTTGGCTGTGTCGTGATGTCTCTCCCCTCAAAGCCTCATGCAGGCACAGGTGAGGGTTTTTCTGAGGTGGCTGAATTTACAGTGTGTGATTGACTCATGGCACAATGCTAGAAGTTAGGGTGCTAGGATTAAGGGTCGATGATTGTTAAATCACTCTGTTTATTGATTTGGCACCATCCTAATCCTGGTAGCCTGGATACTACAAAGGGCCAGAATGAGGCTTGTCTCATCTCCCTTGCTTGCTTAGCTACCTTCTGTCTGCCATAAACTGTTTCTCCTCTGCAGTACCTGCCTTACCCTGTCTTGGAGTCAGCTTATTATGGACTGAAACTTATAAACTTGTGACCTAAATAATCCTTACCCTTTTAACTTTGGGTGGCAGGTATTTTGTTTCAGCAGTGGGGGAAAAAAAAAAAGACAATGGCCCTTATTACTTGGGAAAATGGTTACTATAGTTCATTTCTATTTAGCTCTGGAAAGGGATTGAATTGGGCAGTATTTACTTGGATTTGTCATTTGAATTAGTTGTATTTATAATAGTTGAGTTGTAACTAATTGCAAAAACCACATACTGTAATGCCTTAAGTTTGATTTTTTTTTTTTTTAAAGAGGAAAAAGGACACCAGAGTTGTACAGTTAACTTATGCATGAGGTATATTTTTTATAAGTGGTGCAGATTTAATGCTGGTGAGAAAATGTTTGATTCTTCAGTTGAACAGTAACCTTGAGCTCAGTAGTAGAATGCTTACCTAATACATTTGAGGCCCAGGGTTCCATTCTCGACGCTACAAAAGAAAAATAAGATACGAATTGGCCAGGTATGGTGACATACACCTGTGGAAGGCTAAGGCAGGAGAATTTCAGGTTTAGATCTAGCCTGGTCAAGACAATGATTGTGAGACTTGTCTCAAAAACTAAAGAAGGGCTGGAGATACTGCTCAGAGGTATAAGCACCTGCCTTGCAAGCACCAGGTCCTGAGTTCAATCCCTCGTATAAGAAATAAATAAGTAAAATAAATAAAAGAGGCTGAGCATGGTGGTACATACTTGTGATCTCAGCATCTGGGAGGCTGAGTTAGGATTGCCATGAGTTAGAGGTCAGCCTGGGCAACAGAAATGAGTTCAAGGACAGCCCGCACTACATAGACCCTGTCTTTAAAAAAAAAAAAAAAAAAAAAAAAAAAAGGGAGAACTGAGTGTGGTGGCATATACCTGTAATTCTAGCACTTAGGGGACTGAGATGGATGGAGGATTGCTGAGAGTGAGGCCAGCCGCGCCTGGCCTACGCAGTGAGTTCAGGGCCAGAGGTAGCCAAGACCCTGTCTCAAAAAAAATGGGGGATTGGAGGAAGCTATAGCTCATTGTGAAGGTCCTGCTTTCAGTCTCTAGATCAGCGGTTCTCAACCTGTATGACCAAAGCACAGGGGTCGCCTAAAGCCATTGGAAAATACATACTTCCGATCGTGAAATGTTATCTATTGGAATTAGTAGTAAATATTTCTCAACATGTAATTAAATATTGTTTTTGTGATTAATCACTGTTTAAGTTATGTTTGATTTGTAGTAATGAGAATACATAATGCATATCAGGTATTTACATTCCAAATCATAACTGTAGCAAAATTACAGTTTTGAAGTAGCCACCAAAATTATTTTTTGGTTTGGGGTCACCGCAACATGATGAACTGTATTGCAGGGTCACGGCATTAGAAAGGTTGAGAGCCACTGCTTACATCCTAGTATCTACTCCCTTCTCCCAGCACAAGATAAAGGTTGCCTTTTTGTTTTTGGAGTTATGGTCTCACTTTGTAGTTCTGAGTGGCCTGAATTCAGTATATAGTCCAAGCTAGCATCAAACTTGTGATGATCCTCCTGCCTCAGCTTCCCCAGTGCTGGAATCACAGGTGTCCATCAGCACACTAGGCTGAGATGGAATTTAAAACATTTTTGCATGGACTTTAGTACAAAATGTAGACTGTAAATATATTTATTTTACTGAGGATGCATAAAAGACTGAAGTGCAACCTAAGTTTAGTTTACTGAAGATGCATAAAAGACTAAGTGCAACCATTGTTATGGTAATGTAGTATAACAAAAGATGACATAAGCCTGTAGTGTCCATACCAAATTGAAGAATGCTGTGGCTTTAGGAAATTTTAAATTTTCAAATTTAAGATTAGTAAGTTTCATTTATTTGCTTAAATGATCACAGTTTAAGCATAGAGATTTATATTTGGTCCAGTTTTCCCTCTCCACTCTTTCGGCATTCCTTTACTCTCCTCTGGGCCTTAGTTTTATCTTTATAAAATACAGGTATGATTGCCCCATTTACTTGCTTACATGCCATTTGTAGCTTTTATTGTCTGCAGGGTAAAGTCCAAACAATTTAGTAAGAACTGTGAGGCAATTTGTAAACCTTGATAAAACTCTCTATTCCTTTCCTACATTACTTTTGTCTGTACTGCAAGCCTTTTTTGGATCCTCTTGAATTAAAAACTTCATAGTGCTTCTTTTGTCCGTAGTTGTATTATTTTTATAGTTCCATTTTTATGCATTTAGTCGTTGCAGAGACTTGTGATCCTCTTGCTTTCAGCCTCCTTAATGCTGAGATTACAGTATGCATCACAACACCAGACTCTGGCTGGTTCAGCCCGCCTGGGGGTGGGACTGGCATGGATGTGGTACTGGGGATCAAACCGTGGTACCTGCGCCTGGTTTAGCATGCCTAAACAGGCACACTACTCTCCTGAGCTATCTTGCTGGCTCCTATTTCTATAGTTCTGTTAATGGCTTCTGTTACTAACTGAGCATAGTGAAATCTTGTTTTAATATTCACATACTTTTTATGTGAAATCTTTTTAGTCTCCTAGTTCTTAACATACTGTTTGATTTTATACTTATATGCCATTTTTCATCTTGTGCAACAATAGTACGTATATTTATGCTTGTTTGACAAGAGTGAGAACCATTTGAAGGTAGGGATTGTATTCATTATGCTTATTTCATCTTGGAAGGTGTGTTCAAGTGTTTGAACTTAAATTGTAATTTATCCTTTGAAATGTCCACTTCACAACTAAACATTATATAGTAAGTTTCCTTAACTTTAAGATGTTTTGGTTTAATATTTGCACTGAATTTTATAGTTAGGTGAATAGTATTTGCCCTAACCTTTTTTATGATCATAGAGTGTCTGAGAATGTAGTGAAACTAGATGATCTTCCCACCACCCAAATTGCTTTCTCAAAAGTTAATAGGCTATTTTAGGGGATTAGAAAGTTCCTTGAATCAGTCATGTATCCTGTTGACAGTCTTGGGCTAGGTATACTTCTCTGCTGTCATTGTGTGAGTGAGAAGGGGCTTTATTTTGGTAGTGAGTAAATCATATAGGGTCTTACTCGCAGAATGTTTACTCCAGATCTTAGTGGAAGGCGAGTATGACTACTTAAGGGTCTGGGTTCTAGAATTAGGTTTAGCCTAGTTTTAAGTTGTGTCTTGGCCTTTGATGACTATGTGACTTTGTTCCTCAGTTTTCTCATCTGTGACATAGGGATAACTCCTAGTAGGATTTGTTTTAAGGGTGCATGATACCACCTTACAAGCTTTATTATAGTACTTGGTATGAAAAAGAAAAGTGTAAATGTTACATATCAGGTGTGGTGGTACATGCCTGTAATTCTAGCACTTGGGAAACTGAAGCAGGAAGATCACAGGTTTGAGGCCAGTTTGGGTTACATAGTGAGTTGAAGGGCAACCTGGAATATATATATAGCAAGACCTTGTCTCTTCCTTTCCTCCATATGTGTATATGTACGTACATTTTTTAAAAAAAGTTAGATATTAGTGCTATTAGTGCCTAAAATAAACTACCATATGATATTGATGTATAGAATTTTGATTTCTGCTTTTGTACATTTGAATTTTTCCAATCTTGTCCACTCCATAAACAGTTGGGATGGTATCTGAGATTCCAGGAGTATACAGAATATGAGACACTTGTGTCTGGTATTCTGTTGCAGTGTGTAGGTAAAACCACAGTACATGTTTTCTAGCTTTCAAAGTCTCAAAGAACTTTTTATACAAGGTTGCTTTACTAAGTAGTCTTGGCAATGACCTTACCTTGCTTTTTTGGTTCTCTTAGTTCATTAGACAAGTAAAGAGTGGTGGCTTGCTAATGAAATGGCTCTAATTAGGAGTTTATTCTATAACATATTTAATTCACAGCATGAAAAATAGCCTTAATTAAAGTTTATAGTGATACCAACTCAAATGACTTGGTGACTGTATCAGTGTTTCTTTTTCTATTCACAAATACAGTGTATCTGCTTTGGTCATATGTTTGTAGTGGATTTTATATCTTTTAACTCTCTCCAATAGTTAAGATGTTAATCGTTTCTAACTACTTACACCTTTTTAAAAAAACGTACAGTGAAAGGCATGGTGACTATGTGTCTGTAGTCTCAACATTCAGGAGGCTGAGGCAGGAGAGTTGCTGTGAGTTTGAGGCCAGCTTGAACAGTATAGTGAAACCCTGTCTCAAAAAAGACAGACAAAAACAACAATAAAAAACTGTACAACATTGCTGCTTAGGAAATGTAATTTATCCAGCTAGGCTTAGTGGTGTCATTGAGCCTATATGCCTAGCTACTCATGGGTCTTTTTCCAGGGGTCTTAAGGTAGAACACATGTGTTTAAGGCCAACCTGGGCATAAATAGACTGTCTCAAAAAAAAAAAAAAAAAAAAAAAAAAAAAAAAAAAAAAAAAAAAAAAAAAAAAAAAAAAAAAAAAAAAAAGTGAAATAAAACATTCTAGAATGTTCTGATTAATATTTTGCCCCTATCCCATTTAAATAGGACAGGCTGTTTTTTTAGTGACTAACAAAACTAGAAGAGATAATTAAGAATTCAATGTGCTATTTTAAGATCACTTTTATTTTCATCTAGTAGAATTTATACTAGTTTAGAGCATTTTTTTTTTTTTTTCTTGAAGATTGATTTAAACATACCGTAAATATATCACAACATTTTTGTTTTTTTCATCCAGACAGGTGATTTGGCTTCTGCACAGTTAGGAGGAGCACCAAACCGATGGGAGGTTTTGTCAGCCACACCTACAACTATAAAAGACGAAGCTGGTAATCTAGTACAGATTCCAAGTGCTGCTACTTCGAGTGGGCAGTATGTCCTTCCCCTTCAGAATTTGCAGAATCAACAAATATTTTCAGTTGCTCCAGGATCAGATTCATCAAATGGTACAGTGTCCAATGTTCAATATCAAGTAATACCACAAATTCAGTCAACAGATGGTCAGCAGGTTCAGATTGGTTTCACAGGCTCTTCAGATAATGGGGGTTTAAATCAAGAAAGCAGTCAAATTCAGATTATTCCTGGCTCTAATCAAACCTTACTTGCTTCTGGAACACCTCCTGCTAATATCCAGAATCTCATGCCACAGACTGGTCAAGTCCAGGTTCAGGGAGTTGCAATTGGTGGTTCATCTTTTCCTGGCCAAACCCAGGTAGTTGCTAATGTGCCTCTTGGTCTGCCAGGAAATATTACCTTTGTACCAATCAATAGTGTCGATCTAGATTCTTTGGGACTTTCAGGCAGTTCTCAGACAATGACTGCAGGCATTAATGCCGATGGACATTTGATAAACACGGGACAAGCTATGGATAGTTCAGACAATTCTGAAAGGACTGGTGAGAGGGTTTCTCCTGACATTAATGAAACTAATACTGATACAGATTTATTTGTGCCAACATCCTCATCATCACAGTTGCCTGTTACAATAGACAGTACAGGTATCCTACAACAGAACACAAATAGCTTGACTACTTCTAGTGGGCAAGTTCATTCTTCAGATCTTCAGGGAAATTATATCCAGTCGCCTGTTTCTGAAGAGACACAGGCTCAGAATATTCAGGTTTCTACAGCACAGCCTGTTGTACAACATCTACAACTTCAAGAGTCTCAGCAGCCAACCAGTCAAGCCCAAATTGTGCAAGGTATTACACCACAGACAATCCATGGTGTGCAAGCTAGTGGTCAAAATATATCACAACAGGCTTTGCAAAATCTTCAGTTGCAGCTGAATCCTGGAACCTTTTTAATTCAGGCACAGACAGTGACTCCTTCTGGACAGATAACTTGGCAAACGTTTCAAGTACAAGGGGTCCAGAACTTGCAGAATTTGCAAATACAGAACACTGCTGCCCAGCAAATAACTTTGACGCCTGTTCAGACACTCACGCTTGGTCAAGTTGCAGCAGGTGGAACCTTGACTTCAACTCCAGTTAGTCTAAGCACTGGTCAGTTGCCAAATCTACAGACAGTTACTGTAAACTCTATAGATTCTACTGGTATACAGCTACACCCAGGAGAGAATGCTGACAGTCCTGCAGGTGAGTCTTAAATGATATCAAAGAATCTTTCAAATTGGTCTTTATTGAAAGTATAGTTTTTGAAGTTGAGGACTCATTTCTCTAATACACCAGTTACATTTGTGATACTTCTTTACAATTGTTTGCTTGTTTTGACATCGTATTGGTATCCTTAAGCATTACAGTATTTTTATTTAACAGGTAGTATGTCATGTTTGGCATTCTGATTTGGGTTGAGTACTTTGCAAGTTATTTTTGGTTGGCCAGTCAGGTTGGCACAGTGAAAAATATGGCATTGGGAGTAAAGAGTACTTAGGTAGTCATGTCATCTACTAGCTGAGTATTTTTCTCCCACAAACTCAACTTTCCCAGGAATTGAGTTGATGGTGTAACTATACCTAGGTTCCCTCTCGACTAAAAATTCTTTGAATCTGTGTTAGTGGGCATTAGCACATTTACAACAGCTGTAATTCATGTCTCATTGCTGAGTGGCTCTAATTTGAATTTGATGGTGTCCCCTCCTCCCCCAAGTTTGAACCACAGTTGTACATGTTTGACTTTCCTATTGGGTACCTTGTACTGCTTCCACTGAGGTGTTTTAATTACAGTAATGCAGAGAATGGAGTTGACTTAGCAGAGCAACTGTCTTCATGTTACATTTCCATAAGGAAAACATTAAAATGATACAGAAATTGTAATGCAGGTAATTTGTGGTATAGCAATGGTAGATGTATATTATATATACTAGCAATGGGGTACTTGAAAGATTCCCATGTTAAAATTTAGAGAATTATAGGTAAATTATTCACAAACATAATTTAATGAAGTTTGTTGAGTACTACAATTTAAAATTTAAAGTATTGTATAGGGTCTTGCTACGCAGCTCAGACTTGTAGTGATCCTCCTGTCTCAGCCTCCCCACTGCTGGGATTACAGGTGTGTACCACAACACCCAGTTTTGGTGGCCAGCATGGCATGCGGTACCTGGGGATCAAGGCTGGATCCTTGCACTTGCTAGGAGATAGAAAACCATTCTATCTCCCCAGCCCCAGTATTGTAATTTTTAAATTTGCATGAAAAATATTTATATTTGGGAAGTCATTTAAATTCAAGCAACTAACTAGATTTGGTTTATTTGTAGACTTTGTTAATTAGTAAAAGGTTGATAAAAGTGATTAGATCCATTTTACTGTGTAAGTCACCTGGTAGGAGAGTCATGCTTGTAGCACTGATGGTTCAAGTTGATAGGAAGGTGGTAACCTCAGCTGTGCTAGAAGTAGTAGTATTCTTTGGTACTGTGAGAGTGAACATTAAATGTAGATGTGCTCAATGGATGTGATGGTACAGACCTGTAATCCCAGCATTTGGGAAGCATTCAAGAGGATCACTTTGATTTTGAGGCTTGCTTGGACTACATAATTGAGGGCTAGCCTATATGTACTATGGTGTGACAAGCCAGCCAAAAAGAAACCAAGCCAAATCTAGATGTCCTAGAAAATAGCTATTGGTAGAAGTTTCTTTAGTCTACTTTTTGAATATTATGTAGAAATTACATAAAGTTTAAAAAAGGTAGCATTAATTGTTAATGTTACACTGTATGTCAAAATATTATTGTTTTGTTGTCTACTACATCCTGAATTGTATTACTTTAACTCTTTGTGTGTTGGATCTCTGATCCAACCCTTCTGTTGAGTCAGTGATTTCAATTTGAATTAAACTGGTTAGTAGAGGTTGTAGTACCCCTATTCTCAAATTTTTTGATGGTTTTCTTTTTGCTTTCTTTAGAGGAATTTTTGATGTACGCTTAGAGATTTGAAATTGTTCTGAATTTTCAGATCTGTATTTGTAAATTCCTGTAATTGCATTTTTGTCTCCTGGGACAGTGTGACCTGTCAATCTCTGAGCCCCTTTTAGAGGTTCTTCATGTGGAAGCATTTTTCATGGTAGTGCTCAGGAGTTGCTTATTCCACTATGTTCATGCTTTCACTGATGTTGGCTTAAACTATTAGTTGCAGTATTTATGATCATAACTTGCAGCGAAACTCAGTTTTACAAAGAATGATCTATGTGAACCAATAAAAGTGGTCATTTTTACTAAATACTGGCCCTTAATTTCTTTATATCTTTTTTAAAAAATGGCTTTTTTGGGGATATAATTCACATACCATAAAATTTCCCCTGTAGTGCATATAATTCAGTAGTTTTAAATTGTAGTCAATGACTTCTATTATATAACCATGATCACTAATTTTAGAGCATTTTCATCACTTCCAAAAAGTGCACTAGCTGCTGTACCTATTAGCAGGCATTCAGGATTCTCCCCTCCCTTTGGACCCTTGACAACCTCTAACCTACTTTCTCTTGGATTTGCCTGTCAGTTCACATTAGTGGAATTGTATAATTTGTGGCCTTCTTTGTTTGCCTTTAATGTATTGTTATGTTTTCAGGGTTATCCATGTTGTAGCATGTATCTGTACCTCATTTTTTTTTTTTTTGTCACCAGTACTATTCTATTTTATACTAATATTTACCTTTCTGTTGATAAACATTTGGATTGTTTTACCTTTTGGCTATTAGCACAAATATCCTGTGAACATTTGTGTGTGTGTGTGTTATGTGTTTAATAGAGATACGTAGCTTCTTGAATGTCCACCTAGGAAGCCATGGAGTGCTTGGTTTCATGGTAACTATGTTTTTTATTTTTTATTTTTTGGCTGGGGTGTGGGGTCAAGTAATGGAACTCAAGATATTGTACTTGCCCGGCAGCTGCTGCGCTGCTGAGCTACATACATCATTGGCCTACTGGGTTAAGTTTTTGAGGTATTGTCAAATAGTTTTTCCAAAGACTGCACTATTTTACATTCTCAACAGCAGTGTATGAGGCTTCTTGTTTCTCCGTGTTGCCAACAGTGCTTATTATGGACTTTTTTTTTTTTTCCTTTTGGTGGTATTGGGGGTTTGAACTTAGAGCCTTGTCACATTAGTAGTTCATCTCTCGCTGGGCTACACTCAATCCCTGACTTTTCAATTTTTGTTTTTAAGATAAGGAAGGTCTCACTGTGTAATCCAAGATGGCTTTGACCTTGAGCTTGCAGTAATCATCCTGCCTCAGCCTCCTGAGTTCTGGGATTACAAGTGTGTGCAACCACACCTGGCATCTGACTTTTTTAATAGCCATTCTAGTAGGTATGAAGTGATGTCTCTTGGTTTGGTTAATTTTTTTATTTTAGGGTAGGGTCTCCTGGGTGTTCAGGGTCTCACTACTAGATTGGACTTGTAGTGATCTGTCTGTTTACAGCCTCCCAGGTTGGATTCCTGGTACTGCATGCCACGCCAGGTCCTGCTATGCCAGATGAAACTGGGCATGGTGGCATATGCCTGTAATCCCAGCACTGGGAAGGCTGAGACAGGAAGATCACTGAGTCCGAGTTGTGCAGTGAGACTTTGTGCCAAATAAATGAATAAATAAAAGATTTTTTTAAAAAAACTACAGTTGGCCAAAAGGCTGTTAAATTCTATTACTTTTGTGTATTTGTAAGCATGTAAAGAATAATTTTTTTCTTCATTAAATCTTGGCAAATAATTTTTCGTAAAATTATGTTAGCATTAATAGACTTTTGGTGCTGAGGATCAAACATAGCACTCTTTAAATGAACTTTAAAATTTTCCTTATTTTTAATACAGAAATATCCATCCACATATATACATAAGTTGTACATCTTTTACGTGGACAGAGTGTTTTTTGAGACCTTTAATACTGTTTTTGAGTTTAAAAATGACTCCTGACCTGACGTTGCAGCTTAGTGCTAATGCATGTGCTAATGCGGGTAGAGCCATTAACACCAGTGCTAGCTAGTGTCAGCATAGAGAAGTATCCTGAGATAAGGTGGGAGACTCCAGGCAAGGTGATCAAATCGTTTTTTGCGTGTGTGTGTGTGTGTGTGTGTGTGTGTGTGTGTGTGTGTGTTTGCTTTTTGAGACAGGGTCCCATTTTGTAGTTGTTGGCCTTGAACTCACTATTTAACCCAGTTTGGCCTCATGACTGTCTCCCACGTGCTGGGATCACAGGTTTCAGCCACCATGCCCAGCTAAGGTTGACAGGTTTCCAGTGACAGTCTAAAATAGAACATTTTCAAATTCTCAAACAAAATATTTGAAAGTAGTTTTTAGGAAACAGTTTTAAAAGATTTAAATAAAGTTACAGAGCTTCCGTAATATATCAGTTACAAAAACCTAGAAAAATTATGACTCGAATTTTGTTTAAATGTTGAAGAGATCTGGAAAGAAAATAAATATAAGGCAAGTAATGGTTGAAATGATGAGCTGGTGTACAGCATATTTAGTTTGGAAAACATTTTTATTTTGATGACATGAGATAATAGAACATTTTTTTAGTGTACTAGACCTAACTGACAAGGAGGGGGATGTAATGCTGGGAAGCCTAGCAGTAGAGAGTGTGCCTAGATGCACAAGGCCCTGGTATCATCCCTGTACCCACCATACACGCAGGTCATTTGAAGATTTTTTTTTTTTTCTCTCTAAATTTTTTTATTTGTAGAAGGCATAATATACCCAGAAGAAAATGTTAAAGGGTGCACAGATAGCTTAGTAGAATAAGTACTTGTCTGGTAAGGCAAGTTCAGTGTCCTGAGTTGAATCCCCGGTACCAGAAAAAAAAGGAAAGAAAATGCTTAAAATTTTGACATAGTTGGTTTGCATTTTTTGAAAAGCATATAATTAGTGTAATAGTTTTGTAAAATACAGAGTGGTGCCTCAGTTCAAAAACTTAATTTTTTCTGTAATTCTGGTTGCAAACCAGTTTGGATGAGAACCAAATCTAATTCAAGTGGTTAGGTTCAGTGTTGCCCTTATGGGAATTTGATTCGGTACTTGTTCAAGTTTATCATGGCAAGAATTAAGTTCATGAAGTGAGGCAGCACTTAAAGGAGAAAACAGTCCCCACTCTCCCCCAAAACCTCCCCACAGGGTTCTGGAATTTGTCCTTTTTTAAGAAACAGCTTTCTTATAACAAAAATGATCTCTGTTCCAGCATTTAAAGATAGTAAACCTGACCTTGTAAATCCTCTTGTGAGGTATTTTCACTACCTTTTTTCCCATAGGAGCAAATCCTGCAATGGAATAAGGACAAGACTCACAGAATAATAAAGGCAAAAGAAGACAGTGACTTTGGCTAGGCTACTAGTAAGAAAAATCAGGTCAAGTGCAGTAAAGAGGGAATTTGAGCTTTGTTAAATTTGAGGTTTTTGTTAAGTAGACAAGTAGATGGATAGCTTAAGTACATAGTGGGAGATTAGAAACTGGTGTTTAGGTTGGGCCGAGGATAAAATGTGGGAATGTCATTATGGCTGTGGGTGAAATTATTTAGGTCATAGCTTCGTGACCTTTTGTTATGTGGTAGACTCTCTTATAACTTTAAAAAATGCTGGTAACTTGTGTTTACCTTTTTCCCAATTCCCAATCAGCTCCTCTGCATGAGTCTGAGAAGTTCTCAAAGGGTTTAGAATTGTGATGGGTTTTTGAATTACCTAACTTAGTGGAGAAGAAGTATAATGGAAAAGAGGTTGGCAAATAGTACCATTCCAAGCCTGAAGATTATTTTTCCATACTTTTCAAATGTAACGTCTAGCACAGAATGGAAGATACTAGTCATGTGAGGAGATGAGATACCACAAGAAAGAACTGACAATAGAAATAGAACATTGGAACTAAAGTTAATATAGTGTGGGACAGTAGTGGCAAATATATGGGTTGTGTGCCACAGTGTGCTGTTTTTAGTCATGGAAAGCACTGTTACTGTGTTATTTTAATCTATGAGTTTTTTTTTTTTTTTTTTTTAACTAAAACTTCAGTATTCAGGTTTAATTGCAGTATTGACACTTTGCAAGATGTACATAAATGGATTTTAGATTGTAGCTTGTATATACTCAGTCTCTGAAAGATTTGCCACCACTGTTCTAAGAGAGAAAAAGCCAAACTTGACAATTTTAAGAGTTGAAGTCAATAAGAAAAATGACATTTTGTCATTGTATAAGAACCAAATAGAAATTCAGAAATTTGGGGCAGATTTGTAATCCTAGCTCTGCAGAATCTGAGGCATGAGGATTGTCATGAGCCTGGGCTACACATTGAGTTCAAGACCAGTCTGAATTACAGAGCAACACTCTGTTCCAAGACAAAATAAAATAATAACAACAATAAGCCCCCAAAATTTAGGAGCTGAAACTTAAAAGGTCCAAACTTGAAAAAAAAATTTGAAGTTATGTCCAAAGACATCAAGCCAACATTTAGAAAAACTGAAGATGGAACAGAAGGACCTTCTTAGATTGATACCTGGCTGCTAAGTAAACTAAGGTGAAGGAAATGCTTTTCACATATTATAGAAAGAATAGTAGAGAATGAGTGATAAAAGTCTGCAAGATATGGTCAGAGGTGACCTTTAAGTGGTTTCAATGTAGTATGATAGAATTGAAATTGAGCAGAATGACTTAAAAGGGAGCATGGGGGTAGTGTCAGTAATTATACACAAGTATTTTATAGGCTGTTAGGAAGAATTTTGAAATAGAAGATGGTTGCTGTAGATGGAGTTGGTTGAGAGAGGTTCTCTTCTTGAGTATCTCCTGAATACTGATACCAAAATAGAATTGGGAAACTAATACCCAAAAAAGTGGTATGGTGGAGAAAAGATTTTAGGTGACCAAGATGAAACATGTATAGGATACACAGGTAAAGGGGCATAGGTGTGAGTGTTATTATAACAGGGAAAGGATATGGGTAAGAGTTTACAGATGCAGATATGATGAAACAACCTAATGATTTATCTTCTGGTTTCTTTTTATAATAAGCTGGGTAAGTTTGGGGAGCAGAGAAAAGAGGATATAAAATGGTTGTCTGAAAAAGTGAAAATTGAAATATGAAACAGTTGCAGTGGTCTCTGTGTCCACTTTGTGACCCCCCCCCCCTTTTTTTTTTGCGCTACCGGGGATTGAACTCAGGCAAGTGCTTGCCAGGCAAGTGCTTATTCTACTGAGCTAACTCCTCAGCCCTGTGTCCACTTTAGCACACAATTAGCACAGTTGTGTTTTGATATTGTTTGCTGGGGTACAGGTACAGAATTAGTTCTTCTATACTCCCTAGGAGGAAGTTCCAAGTCTGAGATTGTCTCTTTCTCTCTCTCTTTTTTGAAATATATTTAGTACAGGGACTATAGGGTCTCACTACACAGATTGGACTCATAATGATCCTCCTGTTTTCAGCCTCCTAAGCGCTGGTATTACAGATGCACCACCATGCCCAGTCTCAATACTATCTCAGTGTGCCTCAGGCAGGTCTGGCACTGCACTGGGGGTCATATCCTGGTCCCTGCATCTGCCTAAGCTGGTGCTTTAATCCACTGAGCTATCTGGCTGGCCCTCTGTCATATTCTTACGAATTTCTTTGTTTCTATTCTTGTTTTGTTAGTCTGGCTCTTATTCAGGTAGGCTCTTGTTATAGTATGTAATTTTTTTCTATGCCTCAAATCTTTCCACTTTCAGGTGCATTTAATAATTTTTAAAAAATATTCATTTTTTAAAACACCTACACAAGGATAGAGTTCAAAAGATGTGTACAAAGGCTAATCAGTACAGTATCCCTCATCCCCTTTGTAGTGCCTGTCCTGGATATTTAACCATTTAATCTACATCTCCAGCTTTTAATGCTTATTTTCAGCCACCATCTCATTAAGTTGCTGAATGGCTCAGGTTGAGCTCAGATCTGCCCTCCTAGCTCAGTCCCTTGGAGTGGTGGGGTTATAGGTGTAAAATGCCAGGCCTCTTTTTTTTTTTTTTTTTCTAATTTTAATCTCTTAGTTCTTTGTAGTGTTTTAAAGTTCAGAATATCCCTGGTGAATTGTATGCATGTAATCTTGAGTATTCTGGGAGCTGAGGATCACAAATTTGAGTTTAGTAGTAGCTTAGTGAAGTCCTGTTTCAAAATGAAGACTGGTCTTACAGCATAGGGCAGAGGTCCTGGGTTCAATCCCCTGTATGAAGAAAGAAAAATACCTCTTGCGGAAGTATATATTTACAAAAATGTTGTACCTGTGTGTTTTCTGTCATTCCCTGAAATGGTATACCATACTATAATTGTTCTTCTGAATTTCAAATTTTTATGTTGCATAACAATATTGATTAGCTCAGTGTAATAAGTGCTTGCCTGGCAAGCGCAAGGTCCTGACTTCAATCCCTGGTACCACAAAACAGAACCAAACCAATATTGAGCAGAAAGCTCATTTTTATTTATTTTCATAATTTAATAAGAGTTCTTACAGTGGTACAGTGGCACATGCCTGTAATCCCAGCACTCAGGAGGCTATTGCAGCCACAAATTTGAGGCCAGCCTGGGTTGTGTAGAGTTCAAGGCTAATTTACTGAGCTACATAGTGTGGCCCTGTCTCAAACAGTTTATTGATGGGTATTTCAGATAGTGAATATCCTTGTACAGATGTATTTTTCTCCCTTTATATCTAAAACATCTCTAGAAGCAAAATTGCTGGGATAGAAGATGGTTGTGGGTTTTTTATTTTTTTATTTTTTCAAAGATCCTAGAAGTTATTTCATTATATTATTTTTAATCACTTTTGTTGTTTTTGTCTTTGAGACAGGGTCTCACTGCAACTCAGGCTGGCCTTCAACTCACTTGATAGCCCAGGCTGGTTTCAAACTTGAAGTGATTCCCCCTCAGCTTCCTGAGTGCTGGCAGCTACATCATTCATCTTACCTAAATACAAATTCTATACCTTCTTTAAAATCTTCATTGGCTCCTGTTGCCCTTATGTCAGTGTTGTATCTACAAGATGTGTGTGAAGCCACTGTGTGCTACACACTAAGATAAAAAGATACTCTTACGTGGAAGTTACTCATTAATACCATGAGCTAGACCATGACTCTTCAATCTCTGCTCTGTATTTTGGGTCTGATGTACTATAGTTGTCTTCTGCTTTATTGAAACTTGTCCAGCATTGCCATACATTCTGGTAGAATCTTCCCTCTATTAAACAATGGAAAAACATCAGATATTGCCAAATGTTCCATGGAGGGCAGAAATGCCTCTCCCCTTTTGAGGACCATTAGATTACACAAAAATTCGGAGGATTCAAATATAATGTAGTAAGTAGTACATTAGTATCTGTACCATAGCACTTCAGGAATGACCACTTTAGCGTGACCTCCAAGTGGATATCTTTAAAGGTCTGCCTCAGATACTGCCTCATCCTGTAGTATTTCTGTTGATTTTGTGTTACCGTTAACATACTACTTTTAGCAGCTATTTCTTATCTCCTTTTAAGAATGAATAAATGAACAGATGCAGAATGAGCTTATTAGGTTTGTATGTTAGCAAATATTAAGTGTCTGATTCTGACATGCTCTTTACATGTGAGATGCATGTGGTTTTTATATTATTGCACATTGGATAATAGTGCTAAAGCAGCATTTTTTTTTTTTCTCCCTCGTATTATGGGGCTCAAACTCAAAACTTCGTGGATACTAGGCAAGTGCTTCTCCATTTGAGCTATATGCTCTCAGCCCTTGAAGTTACAGTTTCTTAGAAGAAAGATGACTGGATCAGGTGACACACTTAATCCCCAATAGTGAGAGGCTGAAGCAGGGAACATCAAGCAGGGGTATGTAGTAAGTTCTGGGCCAGTCTGGACCACATAGCAAGACCTCTAAAAAAAAAAAAAAAAAAAGCCATGTTTCAAAAACTAACATCAATATGGGTGTTAAGAACTAATTTCTTATTATTGTACTGGATAGGAGGTAATATAGGAGAATTAGTGATTGGCTTCGCAGTCCTTTTTAATATTATAATCATACCTTGGCAGTCCACTAATTTGAAATTAGTCAAGTTTAATACTCAACACGTTTTGATATAAACATTTTGTCCTGGGTATTTGATTATCGCCCAGCTCACTACTCTTTCCAGCCAAAACAATTTATTTGTATCTCCTGTAACCATTTTAATCATAAATACCAAGGTGCCTCGTGTAGATTTCATGTATTTTGAGAGTGACATAATGAAAGATTTTTATTTAAAAAAAAAAAAAAAAAAGATTTTTAAAATACACTGTTAATCTTCCAGGTAAAATGCATTGAATGAATATTGTGAATAAAATGTTTTATCTGTAATTTTATAAAAATGAAGGCAGTTTCTATAGGTGAAACTAAATTGACACAGTTTTTTGAAGCTGGGGGAGCCAGGTACATTAGGGTTTGCTTTTTTGTGTTTTGTTTTTTTGAGATAGGCTCTTACTGTGTAATCAAGGCTGGCCTCTGGTTTGCCTTAACCTTCTGGGTGCTGGGATTGCAGGCATGCATTGACATGCCAAGCCATTGCGGTTTGTTATATACTGTTGTACTTTTGTGCATATTGAAGTTTTATATAATGAAAAGCTTTTTTTCTTTTGGTGGTATAGGGGGTTGAACTCAACTTTCTCACTGAGCTATATCTCCAGTGTCCCCTTTCAATTTATGAGTAGTGAAAAGCTTTTGAGAACCTTCTGCTTTTTCACATTTTTTGTGAATAGAAATTTTGAATTACAAATTTTCTAAGAAAAAAACAACATGCTAGTAGGATTGAACTTTACTTTTGATGCCAAAAGTTGTCGGTGATACTTAATAGTGAGGTTTTTGATGGCAGCATATGGGCAGGATGTGATTACTTAATTTGGCTCACACATGGAAAGATAATTTGGTGGTTCTGTGAAAGTCCAGAAGGTAGATTTTTTGACTCCAGGTTGTTTTACTGCTTTGTTTCTGGTATTAGAAAGATAGTAATTGGTACATTTCAGGGAGTAGCCACTCACACCAAACTAAGGAAGTACTCTTGGTTTTTGCACATGAAAGGAAAAGCAACTTTTTTGGAGACAGGATCTCACCATGACCTTTGAACTAAGTACATATCCAAGGCTGGCTTTGTATTTGTGGTGCTTTCTTGCCTCAGCCTCCTGAGTCTGACATTATAGGTACACTGTACTATACCTGTCTCCCTAGTCCTTTATTATGTGAGACAGAGTCTTAACTAATTTATGATCCTCCTGCCTCAGCGTTCCACAGTACTAAGATTATGGACATGCACCACTATATTCACCTTAAAGCCACTTTTTAAAATAAGGATTGTTGCCTTATATTTTGTCTGCCTTGTTTGGAGAAAGATAGTAAAGACTCAAGAACTTATAGAAAGAGAGGTTATGAATAAGTTAGAATGGAACAATGTTGAGTTATGTGCTACTTGCTTCACATTGGTTAGCATGAATGAATATGTCCATGTTTATTTGCCCAAGAAGCTTACTGATTTAATGATATTTAGGACAGATATGGAGCAGTAATCAGTAATTATAATTGATAGTAAAAATGTAATGTTACTAAATTGTGTGATGCAGGAAATTGTAGAAACACCGTACTGGGAAGACCCAAGAATTTCAGTGTCAGAGAAAACAGAAAAGAGAACTTGAACTGCAAAGAGGGGGAGTCTGGAATTATGTGTAGATGGAGAGATGAGGGGAAGATGTGTGTTAACATTGTACAAAGCAATGAATGACAGAAGCTGCCTATTCAAGGGGCAGTTTAACAGATGTAACGTTTCCCTCAAAGTAGTTTGTAAGATGTTAATAGATATGAGATATTAAGTTATGAAATCTATACAGATTGTCATCGGTTCTAGATAATATCTACCGCTTATTTATTTTTTATGAGCAGAACATATTTATTGAGGGAAAGAAAGCTCCTAAGAGACAGGAGGGGGGGTCCCAAGTGGCTGTCTTCTCTGCAACTCTCTTATAAAGGCTTATTTTATCTTAAACAGGTAGTTAGAAGATTAGAGCATCCAAATTCAGTAAGTTCTTTTTTTTTTTTTTTCCTTCCAGTATCGAGGATTGAACCTAGGGCCTCAGATGTGCCATGCTAGGCAAGCACTGTCTCATCAGGTTTCGTCCTTAGCTAGCCCTATGGCACCACCTTTAAAACAAAGATTTTACAGGGAGGAATTAGCCAGAGTTGACGTATATATCAATATATTTTTATTCCTTAGTAACGCTTGTTATGTTTGTGTAAGCCCCTCCTTGAGATGATTTTATGTTGCTGTTACTTAAAATTTTAACATCTAGTATTTTGTGTAAATCAGCCATTACTAAGGGGCCCCAAATATGCCAGGATTCTTTCTTAAATGCTCACCAGGCCTGGCCTTTCCCTACTCTTTTTAGAGATTTATATTGAAAGAAAGAAGGAAAATTAAAAATGAATTCCTTGCTAACAGTTTGGAAGTCTTAAATAGTTATTTGAAAAATGACTATAGTTGTCACCAGTGGTTTCTACCTGATAAGATACTTTTGGTTCTTTTCATGGTATCACCATAGTTGGGTGTAGTTCTGTTGTTTGCTTTAGTCAATCAGTTGTGGTGGAATTACATACTTACTTAAACACATACAAGCGTGCACGCATGCTTGCGTGCACACACGGTAGAAAATGACAAGTTTAGGTGTAATCCTAAAAGCACTCCTATTCAAAATAAGAACATGTGTTGGCTCACAGCAGTTCACAAATCCAACTGAACAGGTAGTACAAGGACTGTCCTTTGGAGAGTGGGCAGTGTTCTCACCAATCCTTGGGAAGCATTTCTCAGGCAACTATTCCCTGTGAGAATATTTCCTCCAAACACATGGCATTACTGCCCTTTTTGTAATGGTACAAAATTGAATGAGAACAAAATCAAATTCAGTGGTTAGGTTCAATGTTGACCTCACGGGGAAATTTGATTTGGTTCTCGTCCAGTTGGACTTGGGATCAGAATTGTGGAAAGAATTAAGTTCATGAACTGAGGTATCATTACAACTCGTTTCTTTATTTCACTTTTTGGTTTTTTAGGGTCTTACTCTACAGTTAAGACTGGCCTTGAACTCAGAGTGGTCCTTCTGCCTCAGCTTCCAAAATGCTGGGATTGCAGGGATGCTACAGTTCTTAAAGTTAAGCATGGTTGCATGTCTTTTTTTGTTTTTTTAAGTAAAACATGAATGAAATTTTTTAAGAGTAGAATATTTGCCACAAACCCTTTTTATTGGTAAGGAAATCATGGAAGAGTTCTGAATTGGAGACGAGACTGCTGGGGGACTGTTGGGAGCAGACTTCTGTCTGCCTGAATTGAACGAGTGAAAGTTTTGAGGGGTTGTTTACTGTAGCAAACCTGCTAGTCCTGATTGGTGATTTAGAATGTAATTTGGGGCATTCACTCAGGGTTGGAGTTAAATACATGGAAACTTGAGTGCAAAACGAAAATGTACAAATTCTAAAACTGGAACGATTTAACCTTTTGGCTCATATTTGAAGTAGCTGGCTCACATGTTTAACTAAGTGCCTTGTTACATAAATAGTATGGGAAGGGAAGTAGGTGAGAAAAATAAACACAATAACGCAAACACAGTGGTGCTTATAACTAACACTAGTCACAGTGAAATGTAGGTGTGGTTTAGTGGACCCTTAAACCATTGTTTTCTGTTTGTACTGATCTCAACTCAAATTAGAATTGTTTTTAGCCTACAGAAAGTTTTTTTTTTTTTTTTTTTTTTTTTTGTCTTTTTGAGACAGGGTCTCGCCGTGCAGTTCAGGCTGGCCTTGAGCTCACTTTTGTAGCCCAGGCTGGTCTCGAACTTGCACCCATCCTCCTGCCTCAGCCTCCCGAGTGCTGGGATTACAGGCGTGCGCCACCACGCCCAGCCAGAAAGTATTTTAAATAATACTTAGAAAAATAATATGCCTTTCTGACACTGGTTGAGGAAAAGTTATTGTTTTGTTTTGTTTAAAGGCAGTATATTTTTTTTAATGGAAAGATTACACACACACACACACACACACACACACACACACACACACACACTGCAGCAGTCCAGTCTGAGGGGAGAACCCTTTGTCAAGTGAAGCCTTAGGTGGATTTTAATGGGGCTGCTCTGATTTATAGGAGGACTCCATCTATTCATCTTTACTATTCATCTTATAGTGTCTTATAAGGAAACAGTTTGAAAGTCTGCTGGAGTAGATGCTAGCTTAGCCATTGTGGTCAGCTTCATTTTGAAGGGTTTGGGTTTCTTTGCAGTAATCACAGATCCTTTCTTTGAGCCTAATTTATTATTTTTAGATAGTTTTAACAGTCCTGATTTATTTCCAAGTATAAAGCTGATTTGGCAGGTATAGGTTAGAAAAGTGATATAGTCATTTTTTAAACATCAAGAGCAATATTGTATCTCCCAGTTTTCATAGCTTACCTTATTCATAATATGGCTTTAAATCATCTTTAGTTGTCTCTGAAAATTGTTTTTAATGGCACGGAGAGATTGAACCAGAGCTTCATGAATGCTAGGTAAGTGATTTGCCTCTGAGATACATTCCTAATCCTTAAAAAAAGTTAATTCATCTGATAGTACTAGGGCTTATACCAGGAGTCTTCATACTGTGTTGTGCCTTCAACCTTTTTATATTGTTTTAGACAGGGTCTTGCCACATTGCCCACGTAGAATTCCAATTTATGAGCCCTCTGAATGGTTGGGATTACTGGTATGTGCCTCTAGGTGCTCTGTTTCAAATGACTTCCTTAGAAGTGAGGAAGTATTGATCACTAGCATTTTTTTTTTTTTTTTTTTTTCTGTTTTAAACTTCAATCTCTTCTTTCTTTCCTTTTTTCTTTGTGGGACCGGGGTTCAAACTTCAGACCTTGCACTTGCCAGACAGGCACTTGTGCCAGGGAGCTATCTCCCCAAAACAGTGTTTAAAGGTGGGGGAATGGAAGAAGACCTAGGAATGACCTGCAAATCAGAAATAATTTGTTACAATAGTTTACAATAATATGTATTTTTATAATTATTCAGAACTTCTTACCTTTGAAGATTTTTATCCTCAGTGGTCTTTTTTAAGTACTCTGTAAAGTGAGAAGTAGATGGGGGCAGTCTCTGAGTTTTTTTTTTTAATAAGTTGTTTATCATTTGTGAGTGTTCCCTTTAACAGTGTTAATTTAACACGGTTGTACAGCTGATCACTAGCACTATTTAGAACTTTATCTTGCTGCAAAACTGAAATTCTGTATCTATTGAGTATCAGTTTCCTGTGTGCTACTCCTTGGCTTTGGCAATTTCCTTTCTACTTAAGTTTCCATGGTCTTGACTACTTTAGGTGGTTTAGATATTTATGGAACCACACAGCATTTGTCTTTTTGTTCGTGACTTCTTTCATTTAGTCTAGTGTCCTTGAGGCCTGCTGTTCATGTTGCAGCATGTGAAAAGTTTTTCTGTTTTAAGGTTTTATAGTACCCATTATGGTATGGTATGTACTTTAAAAATTTCTTTATTCTTCCCAAGTTTTAAAGTGATAATGTAATGTTTGATGAGACTGCAGTGAAAATCAGACATTTTTGTATGTAATGGCAGCTAACTTATTGTTGCTGGTGAACTGGGTCCTCATAAAGAGTGGATCTTTAGTAATAGCTGCTGTTATGGTTTATGTCTAGTTGTCCCCCCAAAGCCTCATGGAGTCATTGGGCGGGGACTTATAGAGTTTGAGACTTGATCCATGATCCCTGGGATTACAGGTTTTAGTACTGATGGGATTATGGGTGGAAGTACTTCTGGGATTATGGGTGTAGCCTAGGGCGGGAGCTAAGGCGGAGAGCCTGAATGTAATATAAAGAGAGACAGAGAGACAGACTGGAGCTCTAGCTGTTGCTCTCTGCTGCCCTGTTTGGTTGGCTACTTCTGCCGCCATTTTGTTGCTGTTCCGCCGCCATGAACTGGATGCTTTCTGCCCTGCTCCACTCAGCCTTGGGCCAGTCGAATATGGACTGAAACCTCTACGAACTGTGAGCTAAATAAACCTTTCCTTCCTTCATTTTGAGTGTCGGGTATTTGTCCCAGCAACGAGCAAAAAGTAACTAATACAGCTGCAATGTGATTTTATACTATTTTTTTGGTTTTGTGTCTCAGTTTCATCTGTTTTTATGTAACCTCTTTATCATCGTGGGGGAAATAATGTTAACCTCAAGGAAGTTGGGAGCACATATGAGATAATACACATGTTTGCAGCACTGCCTGGCAAGTAGTAAATCTTGATGTGTTGGCTACTGCCATCATCATCTGGTAGCAGTTGAGCATTGTTCTTTTGATAGACTTATCTAGTATGTTAGTAGATTAAATAGATAAAACAAATAATTCATTGTTCAGTGTATTGATTACAGTCCATATGGTCTTTTTCTCACATTTCTTGTGATACTAGAAAAGGCAGTATTCTATAAGGCCTGTTAGAAAACGAGTATTTCTAGCTGTGTTCTTAATGCATATGTGTGTATCTTCTGTAAGATTGTATTGTTTTGATTTAATAGGAAGAATGATCCTATTAATGTGTAATCTCCAAATGATTAGAAAAGATTATTTTTAATAGCCTGTTTCTCAGATAATCTGGAAAGGACCTATTAAAAAAAAAAGGAAGATCAATAAAAGATTAATATTAATTTTGGGGAAAGAAGCAGTCATAAACAATTGCTCCAAATGTAAGGAGATGGAGCTTGTCGTAAAATATTGCTTAATGTTAAAAAATAGATAACATGGTTTTTTTTGGGGGGGGGTAATATTTGTTAAAGAAGTATAAAATTTGGTTTAAAAAAATTGGCCCCTGAAGTGTTAACATCTTCAGATTTGACTAGTGAAGCTAGTTTTTTTTTTTTTTTTTTTTTTTGTATTTTGGGACAGAGTACAGGATCTACAGGGTCTCATTGTGTAGATCCGACTCTGGGGATCCACATGTGTTCAGCCCCCCCAAGAGCTGGGATTATACGCGTGTGCCACCACACCCAGTCTAAATCTTCTCAATTTCCCTTGTTATTGGCCCCAGGGGCAGGGCTGGCAAAGCAGGCAGGGGATCAGACCTCAGCTGCTTTGTCTGCGTAGTCAGTGAAGCTAGGCTTTTAAGAACCTATGTGTATAATTCAGAATTACCCTCTCAAAAGCTGGAAAAAATGCTTTCTTGTAGCTCTCAAACACCCATAGGAATTTGAGTATTCATGAAACTCTGAACAATGTATGAGATCTTGTGGGACTGCTAAATTCTCTTTAGGTGGTTTTTATGGCAGGTGACACTGATTAAAGGGAAAATGTAAACAAAATAAACTTTTAGAATCAAATGGAGTAATTTCATCAATGCCTAAAAAAATGAAGGCAGAAGCTATGAAAGACTTTAATAGGAACAACAAATTCCTAGTGACATGCTATTGATAAAGGAGAATGTCTCATTTTGTTAACAGCACTCTAATTCATATTTATCTAGTGTTATTTAAATTAAAAATGTATCTTTCAGACTCTGTAAACCACTTAAGAATTCAAATATTCTATTAGCTGTATTGTTAAATAATCACCAACTAGTTTTAACAGATATTTAGGACTGTTTCTGGTAATTTTTTAAAATGGAATTCTAGGCATACCCTGAATTTTCTTAAAATGATACGACAGTTTTGCTGTGTAATTCTGGCTGGTTGCAGACTTGCAGCACTCCTCCTGCCTCAGCCTCTTGAATGCAGGGATTACAGGCATGCATTAATACTTAACTAATACAGTCTTGTTTCTGTAGTCATATTGTACACTTGTATATATGCAATTCATCCTTTGAACGTGCCTCTACCGTAGCAAGGAAACAAACACTTTGGAATGGAGAATAGACATAAAAAATCAGTGCTATTGGTTTGTAAAGTTCTTATATATGATGTTTAAATTTCTGTTACTTAAAATTTTACTTTTAAACAGTTTTTCCTCACATATCAAAAATCATTTTAAAAAACATAATCCGTTTTTATACTGCTAATATTATTACTCATGACCTAGTTTGCAGTGTTTCAGGTACTCTTATGTGTTGAATCTACTTAGGAAATTTGCTATCATTTTATAATGCTTGCTGGGTTAACTTGAAGGGGCTATGTCATGTCACAAATACTTGAGATATCCTACTTACATAAACAAATGGTTTGACTTGATTCATGGCTTGGGAGATTCCAGTCCTGTGATCAGTGGGCTTATTGCTTTGAATAAAGCAGTACATCATTGCAGGGCTGCATAGGGAAACAGAATCATTGATGTTACGGCTGTGAACTAAAAAGAAAAAGGAAGAGCTGGGTTCAGACTAGCTCCACCACTTAAAATGTTCCTCCACATTGCAGGAGTGCTACCCTGGAGAACAGGCTTTTACAATCAGCTTGCTTTCATAGTGAAACTCTTTAGAAGGGGTTAGGTATACTTGTCTCTCCATTTTCTTGAATCTATTGCTCTCACTTCACTGAAACAGCTCTTTTGAGATTTAAGAGTTGGTGGGAACAAGGAGGGAAGGGAACAAGAAAGTTAATGTGTGTTATGCACGTCTACATACACTCTGCAATAATTGTACTCATTGTTACTGTAGACATGTACTAATAAGAAACTAAGATAAAAAATTACTATCAACATCTGAAAATATTTACTTATCAAACATTGAACTTGATAATATTCCCAAAGTGATTGATTTATTTGACTTCGAGGTACTGGTTTCTGTCTTCACCGCCCACTCTTTATTTCCTCTGTGTGTTCATTTCAGAGAGCCCCAGGGTTTCTGTCTGTATGTGTCCTGTGTTCCTTTCAGTACCAGCTGTGTAGGATAGTGATACCCAAATTTGTATTAGTGTCACAGTCTTTTCCTTTAGCTCCAGATGCATCCACTGTCAGTGATCAGTGAGCATCTCAGAGCTTTCATATATAAAAGTAGGTTCCTGATTGGCTCTACTACAACATTTTTATTTTTCTCAAAAAATAGTACTGTACATTTTTGAAGTACATAATAATTATATTTACCATGGGGAATTTTTTATATGTATATAACACATTTTAATTTTTGTCTATTGCCATCCCTTTCTGAACTCTCCAGTTCTTTTGTTTGTTTGTTTATGAGACAGACTCTTGGTAGGCAGTACAAGCTGCCTTTACCTGACTATGTATCTCAGGCTGGCTTTAAATTCCCAATATTCCTGCCTCGGTCTCCCAATTTCTGGGATTATTAGCATGTGCCACTACAGCCAGCTTCCAAATCTTGATATCCTTCCTATTTGAAAAAGCTTTGTTTCTGTTTTTTTTTTTTTTTAAATTCTTTTTCTCTTCTTTCTCTACCTTCCTCTTTTGTACCTGTTGCCATTTGAAGATCTTTCTACTACCTATTGTATGTTCTTTTTGGGGGATGGGAGTACCAGGCCTCAAACTTGAGACCTTATGCTTGCCAGGTTCATATCTGTTCTTTATTTTTGCTTTTTATTTACTGTATATTTTGGCATTCTCTTCTGAGTAAAACCATGCAATATTTAAATTTGTCAAATTTATTTCACTTAACATCATGGTCTATCATAAATAGATCTATTTATAGATTAAGATGGATCTATTTGTAGGAGCATGCTCTTCCCTACCCCCAGGCTTACCAGTATTTATTATTATTTGTCTCTTGATGGTAGCCATTCTTTCCGGGAGTAAGAACACAGCTCATTATTCTTTTAATTGGTATTTTTCTAGTGGCTAGCCATATTGAACATTTTTTTCCATGTACTTATTAGTTACTTGTTTTTCTGAAAATTGTTCATTTTGCATGATTTTTTGGAACTGGGGGAATTGAATCCTATTTGAGGTCATTTTTTTTTTTTCCAATTCTTTTTATATTTTAGTATTAATCCTCTGAGGAATAGCTGACAGAATTGTCTCATTCTGTAGGTTGTCTCTTAACTCTGTTGGTTACTTCGATGTGCAGAAGCTCTTTAATTTGATAAAACCCTATTCTTGGTATTATTTCTTAGGCCATTGTAGTTCTTTTTTTTTTTTTAATGTATTTAGTACAGGGTCTCACTACACAGCTTGGACTCATAGTGATCCTCCTGATTTCTGCCTCCCTAGCACTATGGGTGTGTGCCACCATGCCTGGACTCCATTGCTAGCTCAGTGCACCCTGGGGTAGTGCCAGGGATCAAACCCTGGCCCCTGTGCTTATTTAAGGAAGCACTTGGTCTGCTGAGCTATACCACTGGCCCTTATCTTTCTATTTTCTGATAACCCGTTTGATTTCCTTTTTCAGAGCACTGTAGCTTTTCACTGTAGCTTTTGTTGTAGAGATCTACTTTTTTGGTTGGAATAATTCCTAAGTATTTAATTTTTCTTGATGCTATTGCAAATTTAATTTAATCTTAATTTCTTTGTGATGAATTCATTATTGTGTATAAGAATGCTGTTGATTTTGAATTTTGCTACTTTGCTCAGTTTGGTTATTAATTATTGATTCTAGGATCCTTAGTGGTGTTTTTTGGCTCTTGTTAGGTAGAGGAGCATGTCATGAGCAAATAGCAATTAATTGACTTCTCTCCTTTGTATGTGTACTTTCCACCATCCCCTCTTTTTTAAAAACAATATTTAACACAGGGTCTTGCTACACAACTCAGACTTGTAGTGATCTTCCTGTCTCAAGTGTGCGCCACCAAACTGGTTTTCAGGGCTGGCATGGGTTGCGGTACTGTGATCAAACTTGGGCCTTGCATTGGCCAGGCAGGCACTTACAGCACTGAACTATCTCCCCAGCCCAAGCTATCAGAGTTTACTCATTTAATATGATGTTGGTCATAGGTTTGTCATAGTTTTTATTAGATTGGTTACTAGATTTTGCCAAAGGATTTTTCCCCATTTGTTGAGATCATGTGATTTTTGTCCTACTTTTGTGGTAAATTACATTTATTGATTTGTATACATTGAATGGTCCTTGCCATTTCTCAGGTGAAGCTTACTTGATCATGGTCTGTGACCTTTTTGATAATTTCTTACATGTTTGTCAGTATTTTTGTACCTGTGTTTATTGGAGAGCTTGCCCTGTACAGTAGTCCCTAGCTATTTTATGGTTCAACTCTCACAGATTCACTGTTTGGTGGGCTTTCAAAAAATATTACTCTTAAGTTATCATGGATTTTTTGCTTTTATGAAGGATTTTGCAGTACTGTACAAGACATGTATGCTGTCAAAATTACTCAGGCTTAACAATTTTAAAAAATGGTTAAGAACATGAGAAGTGTTTTTAAAAGGGTGGGATGGATTTATGAAGCCTTAAATACATATAAATACTGAAATGTAATGTGGCTACTTCACTGATTTGCATTTATTTCATGGGTGTCTGTGATAAGTGAGGGACCACTGTAGTTCTTATTTTTTTGTTGCTGTTGTTGATTCTTGTTTGGTTTTGGAGTCAGTATTGCTGGCTTTCAGGAATGACTTCAGGACTTCGCTTTCAGTTTCATTAAAGGTTTTGAGAAGTATTGGTATATTCTTCCTTAATGATATTGCAGAATTTGACAGTGCATGTATCAGATCTGAGTGGCATTTTTATTGTTTGTTCTTTTGGTTGATAGGTTTTTTTTTTTTTTTAATGTTTCAATTTTATTGATGGTTACTGGATTTTTCAGGATTTTAAAGTCTTAGTTAAGTTTTGGTAATTCATATATAACCTAGAAATTTCTTGTGAGTTCTCCAGTGCGTTGGTCTTTGTGAAGTAGCTAGTAATAATATGGATTTTGACAGTGTCTGTTGTGACTTCACTTTTTCATTTCTAATTTCATTGATGTGTATTTTTCCCTTTTTGATAAAAATTGACTAAGGATTTGTCTTTAAAGAATCAAGTCTTTTAATTCATTGATTCCTTGTATTGTTTCAGTCTCCATTTTGTTAATTTCTGTTCAGATCTATACTTTTTTTTTTTTTTCTTTCTTGTGCTACGTTAGGACTCTTGTTTCTGTATGATCTTGAAGTGCATCATTTAGTTTTTTTTGTGGGGAGTTGCAATAAGCTTATCACTGAGGACTGTTTTCATTGTGTCCCTTAAGTTCTAGTATGGAATTATTTAATTCTAGGAACTGTCCTAGTTTTTTCTAAATTTCTTCTATAGTCCATTGATTATTTAAGAATGTGTTTCTTAATTTCCATGCATTTACTTGATTTCTGTGGTTCCTTTTGCTATTGATTTCTAGTTTCATTGCATTATGACCTGATAGTATGCACAGTAAAAGTTCAATTGTTTTGCATTTGCTTAAGCATACTTTATTTGCAAATATGTGGTCTTTGAAGAAAGTTCCATGTACCTCCAAGAAGAATGTGTATTCTGTTTTTAGAACACACACATACACGCATCTGTTTGTTTAAAGGCTTAATGCAACTAGGTGTGGTGATCCATGCCTGTAAGCCCAGCACTTGGAAAGATGAGAAGATTTGAAGCCAGCCTGGGTTACATAGTGACACACTGTTGCAAAAAGGAAAAAAAGTTTGGTTCAACTTTGATATTTTCTTTTTTTTTGTCCTGTTTATTTCATCTATATGTGATAGTGATAGTGATAGTGATAGTGATAGTGATAGTGATAGTGATAGTGATAGTGATAGTGACTATTGGAGTCCCCCTATACTGATACTTAGCTTTTAGGTCCAGTAGTGGACCTAAAATGCTATATGTATATTAAATATGTTTATATACACACTCACATGCACACACATACCAAAAGATTGCTTAATGAAGCTTGGTGCACTGTTTTTTTGTGCATATATGTTCATGATTGTCTCTTCCTGTTGAATGGTTCCCTTAATATGTAATGACCTTCTTTGCCTCTTCTCATTATTTTGGGCTTAAAATGGAATTTGTCTTAAAAATAGCATACCTACACTGCTTACTTTTAGATTACTGTTGCATAGAATATTGTTTTCCATCCTTAGGTCACTGTCATGTTTTCCTTTAATAATTACAGTAGCCTCCTAAAATTGTGTTCCAACTTTTGCCCTTGCTCTCAACACTTGTCTGTATAGCATCTGAAGTGATCCTGGATGTACTTTAATAACATGCAAGTTAAGTTATATGCCCTTTTAAATTCATCCTGGCTTTCTACAGGAAAATAATGTAAAGACCTTACAATGGTCTACAAGGTAATGATACAGTTGTCATATATATGACTCCTCCCATTTTTACCACTGTGTTAATTACTGCCCTTCCTCTAGATTGATGCTACTCTAGTGACACAGACTTCCTTATTTATCCCAGAACATAGTGGGCACATATCCAGCTTGCTTTCCTTTGACCATTCTTGCTGTGTTCTTTTAAGTTCAATGTCGTCATTTTGATAGAAGCTTTTCTTGTTCAGCTGTTGATTCAGTTCGGTGTGAGAGGATAGGCTTAGAATCGTTGCTACCAAGAGGTGGTGGAGTCACAGGAATTCTTGAATTTAAGACTACAGACAACTACTCCCTCCATTTCTGTTCCTATCCCTCTTTACTCTTTCTTTTCCGTAAATGACTACCATTTCAAGTACTGATTATTTATTTGTTCTGTCTTTTCTCAAAGTTAAGCTCCATAAAGGTACAAACTTCACTCTCAACTGCTTTCTCCTGAGAACCTGACAGTGGTTGTTATACTGTAGTCACTTTCTTTGTGTGTGTCGTAAACTCAGGACTTTGCGCTTGCTAGGCAGGTGCTTGATCAGCTGAGCTATCTCCTGAGCCCCACTTACCTATTTGTTGAGAGAATGAAACTATATTCTAAACAGATTATAAATTTAATGTTTAGAGTATACTTAAGTTTTCAAAATTGTCTATAATTGGAGAAACAAACAGAAATCTTTAACCATGTCTAAGAATTTCCTACAGTTTTTGAGAACAGGCTCTTGCTGTGTAGGATAAACTGTCACACACACACATACCCCTCATCCCCCCATCAAGAAGTTTGATACTACCAGTAAGCCAGAAATCTCTTTTTATGAGCTGCTATGCCTCTCAGAAGTAGTCACTGTTGTTTGTTTTTGTTTTTTAATCTTTTGAGACAAGGTCTCTGAATGTAGTATAGGTTGGCCTTGAACTTGTGGTGGTCTGCCTGCCCCAGTGCTGGAATTATAGGCACACAGATTGTGCCTGGCAAAAGTAGTCACTGTTCCTATGTTACCGTAGAATGATCTTCTTTTCATCTCTGATATGGGTTTGGTTTGGTTCTGTGAGATAGGCTCTTGCTATATACAGTTCAGTCTGGGTTGGATCACTGCGAAGCTCAGACTGGCCTTGAACTTGAAGTGATTCTCCTACCTCCTGATTGCTGGGATTATAGATGTGCATCACCACACTGGGTTTCTCCCTTTTAAAGACTTGTCTTAAAACTATTGAGTTTCTTAGTAGAATTAAAAGGCACAGAAATGTTCTGTATATCCTTTGTCCCCACACTGGGATAACCTTCCCTATTAATTAATATCCACTTTAGAATGGTTTATGTGCTACATATAATCACGCAAAGCTCATGCTGTATTTTAGGGTACCCACTTGGTGTTGTGTTTTATGTGAATGTGCACAAATATGTGGCAGCATCAAACATTACAAGAAGCGAGCGTTTTTACTCCCTTGAGACTCCTTTGTGCCCTGGTTATTCATCATTCCCTTCCCTCGGTTCCTGGATACCACTGCTCTTTTTTTACTCTCCATACCTTTGCCCTTTTTAGTGTCATATAGTTGGAGTCAACACCTGTTGATACAAGATATGTGTAACTAGAATTACATAAAATCATGTGAACCTATTCCTTGTATATATATATAAGGGAAAATGCATATAAAGTATGTATACAGATGTGTAATTCATTCAAAATTAAGGGATTTACTCCCGATCATGATCATTTTGTTGATTTTTTTTGTTGCTTTATTGTGTTCCATTGTATAAAGGAATATTTTTTAATTCCATACTTAGTGGGTATGGATGATGTTTTAAATATTTTTGGTTTTTTTGGCATTTTTTAGGGTAGGATCTATAGGGTGTTCAGGGTCTCACTACTAGATCAAACTCTCCTAGTGATCTGCCTGTTTACAACCTCCCAAGAGCTGGGATTATAGGTGCATGCCACCACGCCCAGTCTCAACTGCCATCTCAGAACACACAAACCTGGGGATCGAACCCTTGGCCCCTGCATCTGCTTGCAGGTGCTTTGATCCACTGAACTATTTGGTTGGCCTTGATGGTGTTCTAGGTTATATCTCTATGTCTTTATCTCTATAGATAGAGATATGTTTTTAATGTATTTAGTATAGGGTTTCACTATAAAGTTTGGACTCTCCCTGTTTTCGGCTTCTCTAGTGCGGGGGTTAAAGGCATGTGCTACCATGCCCTGGCTTGGTGGGTAGCTCAATGCTCCTGGGGTGGGGCCAGCCCTTGGGGGCATGTGTGGTGTTACTTATATGGTTAAAATAATACTCCTTTGAATTTTGTGTATTTTTTGGGTCATATGCAAAGGGTGATAAAAGTGAATGTTTGAATTTTTAAAATGTGCTGCAGTGAAAGATAGCATTAATGTCCCCTCAGAGGTACTCCCCTTATGTTTGAACACAGTTGCCCTGTTTTTATAAAACTCTTTCTGAAAGAAGTAATGGAAGTTTTATTTTGTGTCTTTATAAGATGTAACTAACCTTGTAGTAAGTACTGTGCCAAGTACCATCCAATGGATAATCAGGCTTATAAAAACATGACACTGTGCCTTCATCTATCTCATTCATTGGATCTGGCCTTGTAATGCAACTTCCGGTTCTTCCCCCCAAATCAAAATAACCATGAGAGGTAGATGTTTTAAATGGGGTCAGAACATCAAAGCAGCCACTCAAAAAATCAACTCTAGACACTCATGAAGGACTTCTAGAACTACTTCAGAAAGGGGTGTGTTCTGCTTGATGGAGTAGTGTGAGGGCACTGTATCTTTCACTGTAATAACATTTTTTTATATGTAAACATTCCCCATAGCTTTTGGTCATACCTGTATATGTATTATCTAGGAATGAATGGGCCTTATGGTATTTAGATAAACTCAGGTAAGGATTCTGGCTGAAACATTTTCCATAGTAGTTGTATACAATTACAGGCCCACCAGAAGTGTCGGAGTTTTAGTTCTACCTCTTTGCCAATATAATCTGTTCAAAATTTTTTAGTCATTGTAGTGGATATCATAACTAACTGAATTTATTCCCCCTATATCTAATGGTTAGTACCTTTATGTACATCTATGGGCCATTTTGATGAATTCTTCCTCCCCAGCCTAAGAAACAGATTTTTGACAAAATTTAGTTACCATGTTAGGCACTTAATAGAGTATGGTACAAAAGTGTTTTTCTATTATATATAGGGAGACACCAAGAAAAATAAACTTGACTGCCTTATACTGAAATTTTACTTTTAAGGTACAGATAGAATATTCCTTATCAAAAATGCTTAGATGTTTCAAATCTTGGAATTTGAAAACAATTCAGTAATATTTAGCATAAACTTGACCAGTAAAGCATCTCAAATGTGAAACATTGCAAAATCTAAAAGTTTTCTGGGGGGCTGGGGAGATAGCTCCGAGGCACAAGTGCCTGCTGGGCAAGTGCAAGGTCGTGAGTTCGAACCCTGGTCCCACAAAAAAAAAAAAAAATAAAAAATAAAAATAAAAAAATAAAAGTTTTCTGAATTTTTGGGTTAGGGATGCTCACCCTGTATCTGTTTTAAATTGATATGAATTTTGCAAAGGGGAATTACTGAAGACTTGGTAGACTAAGATTCTAAAATATGACAAGATGCATATTAGTAAATGCAGCGAATCGTTTAATACTGGGTCTGACACTTGTTGGGCAATAATCTGTGGGAGTATGTTGTGACTTCTCTGTAAGAATAATTTCATAAAACTTTTTGTTTGTTTTATTTGCATGTGGAAGGAATATAAAGAAGTAGATCGAATTTCCTCTTGGAGATTATAATCTGTAGTATAAATTTTTATTTTTTATTTTTTATTTATTTTTTTTTGTAGCATAAATTTTTAAAGGAAAATTGATTCATTCAAATATTTTCCAATTTTGAGCAAAGCATTCATTATCAAGAGGAACATATGAGCAAATAAATCAACTACCATAAACATGTACAAAGAAGATGACATTCTAACTACTTTAAAGGATAGATAGCTGTTAGATGGGGAAGGAAAAGAGCTAAAAAATAGTCATTAAGCGGATAGCTCATGTAAAGGTGTCTTATGCTGAGAATTTATGTTTTTTAAATGGTAAGAATTTGTCTTATTATTAAAGATGGAAGAGCAGAGTGGATCCAGGTTGAGTTAATGGTTGAACTTTGTGCTATAGAAATGAAGCATTAATACAGCTGTAGAAATAGTCAATTAGATTTTTCTTTAGAAGCACATTTTAGAAGCTGAGTAGGATATGAAATAGAGATGAGAGCTTTGGAATGGTGGAAACTAGCTAGGATGATAATTTGAGTAGTTAGGCTGATTATAACTGAAGGGAGTGCAAGAGTTTTTAGGTGTAGGGTCGGCCAAATAGCTCAGCAGATTAAAAGTGCCTGCAAACAGGCTCAAGGGCCAGATTTGATACCCCCCACCCCTAGATGGCAATTGAGACTGGGTATGTCAGCGCCCGCTAATAATCCCAACTCTTGGAAGGCTGTGAACAGGGATCGCTACTAGTCTTGATCCATCAGTGAGATCCTGAACACCCTGTAGACCCTTCCCTTAAAAAAGAAAAAAGAAGAAAAGAGTTTTTAGGTGGACAAAACACTTCTACTTAAGTTCTGCATGCCTATGATTTATCCAAATGCATTGAGGAAAATAGCTGGTTTTACTAGTTTTGTTTTTAATTAGGAATTGCACCCAGGGAGCAGTGAGGTATAAATAACAGCATTATTTTTTAGATAAAATCTGGCTAAACTGTTGTCTAGGTTCACTTCTGCTTCAACCTCCCCAGCAGCTGGTATTACAGGTTAGTACCTAGTTCAGTGTTTCTTTTTGAGGTCCTGTCTAGATGACTATGAGATTCTATTTTTGCTATTAGTATTTTGTCCCCACTTTTTTCCCTATCATACCACAGATGACATTGAATACTCATAGAAGATTGAAAATTAAACTGGAAATGAGCAGCTTTAAAACATTTGGTAAATTTTCTCATTTTATAGATTTAAAACTTAAGTCAAAATATGTGTGTATCCACATACTAACTTGCTCAATTTGTAAAAATGAGTGAAACTATTACTGTGCAATATTTGTTCAGTGTTTTGATTATGATTTTTTTTTTCCAGGACCGGGTTCGAACTCACAACTGTGCACTTGCCAGGCAGGCACTTGTGCCATGGAGCTATCTCCCTAGCCCTGTTTTGATTATAATACTGCACATTTAGATACCTAATTGTAAAGGAACAGAGGTTAAAACTTACATGTGTCTGGAAAGATGGGCCAATTGATTTTTCTTTGGGAGACAGGGTTTCACCGTGCAGTTCAGACTAGCCTTGAACTTTGTAGTCTGGATTGATCTTGAACTCACAGCAATTCTTCTGCTTCACCCTCTGGAGGGCTGGAATTACAGGTTTATGTTACCACACCTGGCGGGGAAGATTTAAATCATATTCTCTTCAGTGAGATATAGAAATAGCAGATTGAGTATTCCTCACTTTCTCCTAAATTTCCAGTTATCAAATGAAGTACTATGCATTTGGGAAAATAGTAGATACTTATGAATGCCTACTATAAATATGTCCTTATCTTTTGTTTCTCATTCTAACAGGAAAAGGTGGTTGTGCTCTGTCAGCTAAACTTATAACTGCTCTGGATTACCATCGCCTTCCTGGCTTGTAGGAAATTCACTTCACCTTGTAGTGGCTCTTTGCTCATAAGCATCTAAATGTGTTTGTCTTATTTCTAAGAACAGAGCACCTTCTTGCCCTTCATGTTCCCCTTAGCTTATACTACCCTGTACTGTCTTTCAGTCCAATGTGTTGAAGTTGTCTAAACCTGTCATTGGTACTTTCTCACTTCTTTACTCAGTTTCCCTTAATCTCCTGAAGCATTTGATATTGACCACTTCCTTTCTTGGAGCACATTCTTTTCTATTGTACATCTTTGGCCAAGGTACTTTATTGTGTATGTATTGATAATTTTTAGCTCTGCTTTTAGGAGACACCATTCTGTCTGTGTTCCAGACCTGTAGGTCTAGTTTTCTTCTATATTTTACAGATATAGTTCAAACTCAATAATCATCAAACTTGTACTCATTAACCTGCCCTCCTCCATCTAGACCATTTTCCGAAATTTCACTGGCCATCCATTTGGCTGCTCAAAGTAGAATTCTCTTTATTCTTTTTCATTTTACTTCCTTTGATTCTTGATGTGGTTATT
>PVJA010001546.1:109334-124674 GCA_004027025.1 Myocastor coypus
TGATCCTCCTGCCTCAGCCTCCTGAGTGCTGGGATTACAGGTATGCGCCACCTTGCCCAGCTCTTGTCTACTTTATAATAAACTCAAGCATAGAAATTGCCTTATAATTATGAATATCCTTTTGCAGTCATGCTTTGGACTTTACAAGTATCTTTGGGTCTTTTTTGTTGTTGTTGTTGTTTGTTTTTTTTAGGCACTTAGACTGCCTAACCATCCTTCCAGTCCTTGAACATTATTTTTATCATGATATTTATTGATTTCTGAGAAATGCAATGAAACTCAAGTATAAAATACATATTGTTTCTATCTTCAAGAAACAGATGAAAGCAAGGAATGTATAATTTATTAGAATTACAAGCATCTAGCTATTCCCCTCCTTTGAGTAGCCTGGGTGATATGAACAAGATATTTAAAATCATGTCAAGGTATCAGAAATGAATAAAGAGTGCTCCAGATGGATGATATTACTATAATCTATAAGAAAATGTTACCACCTTCAAGAATAATTTTATTGTGTTCAAATTACAGAGGATGACTGTATATTCCTCTGTGGTGTCAACTTTTGTTAGTGATTAATATGTGTGAAGTATGGCTCTGTATAACTTTTATGTATTTGTTACAAGGTTTCACTATACAGTTCAGACTCATAGTGATCCTCTTGCTTTCAGCTCTGCAGTGCTGGGATCACAGGAGTGTGCCCCCACACCTTTTTTAAATGTACTTAGTACAGGGTCTAACAATATAGTTTAAACTCATAGTGATCCTCACATTTTCAGCCTCCCAAGCCCTGGGATTATAGGCTCCACCAAGCTCAGTCTAAGTTGCCATCTCAGTGCACCCTGGGTGCAGTATAGCATACCAGGTATCAAACCCTGGCCAATGTGCTCTGCCTAAGCAGGCACTTTAATCTGCTGAGCTATCTGGCCAGCTCATATCTTGATTTTGATTAATTTTAAAGGTTAAATTTGTGAGTAGCAGTTGCATATGAATATTTCCTTATTTTGCAATCTATGTAGTTCAGTGAAACGGATGCAAATTGTGAAAGATTAAAGAGAGTAGAATTTGGGGAGAGGCCAGGAATCGTGGCTTATGCCTATACGCAGTATTAGGGAGGCTGAAAACAGGATTGTTACAAGTTCAAGGTGTGTAATGAGACCCTGTACCAAATACACAATAAATCAATGAATCAGTAAATAAATAGAATTGGGGAGATAGCTTGGCAGTCTAAATGCCTGCCTGGCAAGTGCAAAGACCCAGATTTGATCCCTGACACTGTATGCTTGCCAGCCCTGCCCCAAGCTAGCCACTAAAACCAGGTGTGGTGGTGCATGCCTCTAATCCCAGCTGAGACAGGAGGATCACTATCAGTCTGAGTCTGAGGTGCTTAATGAGACCCTGTACCAAATGAATGAATAAATAAAAAAAATGAAATACATTAGAATTTATTCTGGCCTGCATTTGTCATTGGATTTGTTGACTGAGCAGCCATAATTGAAGTTTCCTTTTCTTAATGAATTTATGTTTTTATCTGATATATTTAGTAGATTGATTAGAAAGGAGTAAGCTATAAGTAGCAATGATTATGCTGTACAAACAGGTGTTTTTTTTTAACATTACAACAGACTAATTTTTACCTTAAAGGAGTATAGACCTCACACATTTTTCCTTACCAGTGGGCTGTTTCTTATCTGTGTTTTTTTCTTCAGATATTAGAATCAAGGAAGAAGAGCCTGATCCTGAAGAATGGCAGCTCAGTGGTGATTCTACATTGAATACCAATGACCTAACACACTTAAGAGTTCAGGTGGTAGATGAAGAAGGGGACCAACAACATCAAGAAGGAAAAAGACTTCGGAGGGTAGCTTGCACCTGTCCCAACTGTAAAGAAGGTGGTGGGAGGTATGCAGACATAAACCATACTTTGTGATGTTTGTTTACTTGTTTTAAAGGGAGTGAATATGATCACCCTAATGTCTTAAAAATACTGCATGCCTTGTCGCTTAAATTTTTGAGACAGGGTCTTGCTGAGTAGTTCAGGCCAGTCTCAAAACTCATGAAGTCCTCCTACGTTAGCCTTCCAAATGCTGGGATGATAGGCCTGTGTCATCACACCCCATGCATTTCACCTTAATTATGGGAAATTATTTCATTACATGATCACTTTCAGTGTGTGACCATAATAGTGTACCAGAAGTTAGAAAATTACATGTATGGAATTCAGTTTTTAGTTTTTGAATGGCTCTTAAACTAAAGTTCTAAGTTTTTTAAAGTGTATCAGACAGTTTTATAGATTCACATCAGAAATTAGCCTGTTTAGGGCCAGCCAAATAGCTCAGTGGATTAAAGCGCCTGCAAGCAGGTGAAGGGGCTGGGTGTCCCTAGACCTGCCTTGTGTCAGCTGCCCCAGGGGCACACTAAGAGGCAATTGAGACTGGGTGTGGTGGCCTGTGCCTGTAATCCCAGCTCTTTGGCGGCTGTAAACAGGTGAATCGCCTTAAGTCTGATCTAGTAGTGAGACCCTGAACATCCTGTGGACCTTTCCCTAAGAAAAGAAAAAAGAAATTAGCTTGTTTGAGACTGGCAATGAGTTTTCTCTAAAGATTTAAGAAGTTGATTCTTGGCTTGAGAATTGTAGCTATATAAAAAATAAGCTAAGAAGTTAAGAAATAGTGGATAACCATATGTCATTTTTGTTTTTAATAGAAATAGAAAAAAGGGTTTTAATGATGGGATTTTAAAGTGTCATTGTATAGTATTTCAATTTAGTTTTTTTTTTTTGTCTTTTTGAGACAGGGTCTCGCTATGCAGTTGAGGCTGGCCTTGAGCTCACTTTGTAGCCCAGGCTGGTCTCGAACTCGCACCAATCCTCCTGCCTCAGCCTCCCAAGTGCTGGGATTACAGGCGTGTGCCACCACGCCCGGCTCAATTTAGTATTTTAGGAAATAAACACAAAGATAAAATAATGACAAAAATAAACTCAAAATCATCAGTAATTATATTAAAGGTGGGTGAATTATGTTAAGAGATTGTGACTTTTTATTTTTTAAAACCTATAAAATTCATACTGATAATTATAAAGAATACCCTGCATACTTGACACAATAATAAGAAGATGAAGGATGAATAAACATTAGGCAAATGTTGACATAAAGAAAACTTGGATAATAATTTTAGGCATGGTGGAATTAAGATAGAAAACATTTATTGGACAGCTAAGGGTATATTGTTGATAAAGCTTTGTTAGTCATGGTACTTTTATACAGTGTTGAAGTAGAGTAAAATCTGATAGAACTCCAGAGCCATATCAACCAAATCTTCAAGGAATAATGAAGTTTTAGGTTTTATATATTGTGTAAGGAAACATGTATATATAGTATAATTATGATGTAAATATGCACAGTTCACAAGGTTATTATTGTTTTTCTGCCTATTTGGGTTTTTATTAGATGATTTATACTTTGGCCAGCCCAGTTACAATAATAATAATAATAATAATAATAATAATAATAATAATGTCTAATAACCGCTAACATTGAGAACTTCCTGTGTTCCAGACAGTCTTAAACATAGTCTTAAATGACTCCTAAGAACACAGACACCTGGGATTTGGACCCAGTTACTTGCTCTGGAGCCCCAACCATTATACTTTATAGCTTCCAGAGTTAGCTGCTTCTGTATCTGATTTTTATATATTTATGTTTATTATAATGATTCAGTTTAAAATTATTTGTTCCAGTGTGGAACTCTGGCTAGGCAGTATCTTTTCTAAAATTGACACTCAGTTTGGAGAATCTTCAGGATAGAATGATTTATGTAAGTCAGATCTAATTAGAGGCCAAGTCCAGCCAATGTTTACTTTTTAAAAGTGTTTTAGTTAATTAATGTTTATTAAATTAGCACTTGATCCAAGAAATTTAGAGGTAACATGTATTTTAAAAAGCATCCAAAGCCTACCTCATTTCAGGATGACCTCTATAAACATTTTTAATGTATTCTTCTATGCTTAAGGTATATTTTAAAGTAGCATCTTTTTTCATGCTTTAACATGTTTCTTTTGAGATTTTTTTGTGATCACATATCCAAGTGTGCATCATTATCTGTGGCTGTATAAGTATTATTGTATGAATATATTCATAATTTTAACATTTTGTTGAGAGGCTTGTCCTAATCCTCATACATGTCTTTATATATTTGTATGATTATCTCAGCATAAGTTGGCAGAAGTGAAATCACTGGGTCTAAAAAGCAATTGTCTGCAAAAAGGACAGTCTTGTTTTGTTTCTACCAGCAGTGTAAGTCTCTGCTTCCCCATATGGCTTTTTATCTTGTCTTCTAACGTTTTCAAGTTTGATAAGTGAAAATTCCTCAGTATATTGTTTCGTTTGTTTTATTTAATGACTTTGTGAGGATATACTTTTTTGTTTCATCATCGTAAAATTTATTTTGGGAAATATTTTTTTTACAGTTAATTTATGTATTTGCTATGTTGTGTGTGCAAATCGTGTTTTGCCCGATTTTACATTACCTTCAACTTTGTATCAGCAGCCTACCAAAAGTAATGTAAGTGAAGGAATTCCATCACTTAAGAGCTTTTAAATTTATTACCACAAAATTTTAATTTGCTCTTGTATTAGATGCTTCATTACTATATTATTAAAAGCCATACCTAATCCCTAGAAGTATAAAAATATTATTTTCCTAAAACTTTAATTTGTATTTTTGAGAAATGATTGCGCTTTGTAGTTTAAACTGGCCTTGAATTCAGTGCGTAGCCTAGAGTGGCCTTGAATCCATGGTAAACCTGCCTTAGCCTCCCAAGTGCGGAGATTACAGACCTGAACCACTAAGGTTGGCTTCATTTTTTTAAATAACTTGCTCTAAGAAAGGAAAATGAAGGTTCTTAAGAAAAAGAGCTATATTGTTTTAAAATTCATTTACTATACACATAGCAAGCACACTTGTCTATACAGTTGTGTTGTTTTGTCATGGTGTGTATATTTTTGTTTGTTTTTTGAGACAAAGTCTTGTTATTTAGTCCAGGCTAGCCTCTTAACTCACTATGTAGCTCAGCTGGCTTTGAACTCCCACTTTTCCTCTTGCCCTAGTATCCCAAGTGCTAGATTACAGGCATGCATCTCCATTCCTGTTTTTACACAAATATTGTATCTGATTAGTAGAAATATATTGAATCCAAAACATTCTGAAGTGGGGCCCAGTGGGATGGCTCAGTAGTCTAAAGCACCTGCTTGGGAAAGCTTGGGTGGCTTCAGGGACCGGGTTTGATCCCCACCACCACATGCTGTGCCGAGCCGGCCATAAAAATGAGTGAATAAGCAAACAAAGGTTCTGAACCAAGAAAATAAATTAAAAAAAAAAAAAAAAATTCTGAAGTATTCTACAAAGATGAGGCTCTGAAGGTTTTTTTTTTTTTAAGGAATATTGGTCCTTCTCAGGAATGTAAATAAGATGGCATTTTAAAGAACTAATTTCATGCATTCATCTTGAGAGAACTGTTTTGTCTACCTTTGTGAGCAAAATTAAGATATTTAACAATTTTCATTGAGCAGAGCCAAACTTCAGGAGCTAGTAGGAGAGGTAGAATAAAGTAAAATTCTGAAGGTGTTATTGCTATAGGTTTTCTGTGAATTAAGCATCAATCCATATAAAATGCTTTTGTAAAATGTTTTCTTTGTCAACATTTCAGCTTATGTCTTGTTTTTCTCACCCTAAGCAAAAGATATTGGATGTTTTCTTAACTACCCCCAACCAGAGTTTATTTTTTTCTGTTTCCCCACATTATTAAATTATTGTTGTGAGCAAGTTTAGCCATTTAGTAAGGTAAAGTTAAATTGTTAATCTTTTTAGGTCTTGTAATAGATGCTAAAAATCACCATGGTTAATGACAAAAACGTGATTTTTTTTTTTTTTTTTTTTTTTTTTTTTTGTTATCTACTGCGAATGAGGTCTACAGGGTCTCACTACACAGATTGGGCTTTTAGTGTTCCTCCTATTTTCAGCCTCCCAAGTGTTGAGATTAAAGACATGCACTGCCACACCCTTTCTCAGTTGCTGTCTCAGGGTGCTCCAGGGGTGGATCAAACCCCAGTCCCTGAATCTGCCTAAGCAGGTGCTTTAAGAAAACATTATTAAACATGATTACTTGAAGTTTGCTACGAAATTCATTTTAGTTCTCTCCCTTTCTTTGCAGAACAGGTCATTAATATATATGTAGCATGTAGAGATCTTAAATCAGATTTTCTGTTTAGGGAGAAATTTTGAACTGACTATTGAGCATTTTCCTTAATATAAACAGTTAAATTACATGTAACTCTTGCCCTTTTTTTCTTAGAGCTTGACCTATTTTCAAATGAATATTTCATCTTTATTCTTATAGTTCAGTTGAAAATCTTGCCCTACTGTTTCTTAGTCCTTAGAGGAAACTGTTAAATTGTTTATTTTTGTGCCTGTTGGTGTTTCTAGACTGAGGTTTGCTCAGTCTGTGAAATAGAATTTTTGAGTGTACAGAAGTGCATTGCTTCACCTGAATGAAAGTCTTGGAAAAGAGGCAAGAAGTCATGAGTTGATGAGTGAACTGAATTGAGTTCTCTGTGAAGCTACTGAGATGAATAAATTTGTAAAATTGCTTTGTGCACCACTAGCTACAAACATTGCTCTTAGGAGAACTTAGAATATAGCAAATTTTAAAAGGCTAAATGAACTGGAAACAGTAAGTCTTTGACATTACCAATAGGGCAGAAAACCTGTTTCACTCAAGCCAGCTGTTTGAAGAGAGTTGTAGGAAGTGGGGGTGGACTGGAGCAGAAACTATAATTGTGTTAGATGATGAGATCCTTGCCCGTGAGACAACAGCATGACTCCTCCTTGTCTTTGCTTATGCTATCCCTCTGCCCGGAATGCCTTCCCTCCTTTCTATCTAAATCCTATCCACCTCCACGAAGCCTTCTCTAACTACTGGAGCCCACATTGATGTCTCCCTGTTCAGAACACCTATGGCATCTAACAGCCAGCACTGCATCGTTTAGCACTGTTTGTCCTATGGCAATTTCACATACTACTGAGTGTGAGTACATTACAATATAAATGTGGTGAAATATGCATTTTCTACTACAATTTGAAAAGCATCAGGTTATTGTATATAGGAGGATTTACAGGTTACAGTAGGATTATAGGCTACACCTAATTGTGAAATTAGGGGAGAAGGGTGGGAATTGAGTTTAAATGTGCCTTTTTAAAAAAAATATCAGATAAATATTATTACAAAGTTTATTTGCTAGCTGTAGTGTCCAAAATCATGTTTTAAAAAACTTAGTTAGTAATGAACCTAATTTGTGTTTCTAGAAATTAACATTTTCATACAGTTTAATGCTATTCAATGAATATGTCAGTTCTGGAGTCAACAGCTTTCTTCTGGCTTAGGCTAAGATGCTTCGGTTCACTCATCTAAGCACCTGTCTCTAAAGCTCTGTTCTTGCTATCAGATATGGAAATGTGATGTCAAATTTTGTGATGTGGAGAAAGTGGTTATAATTCACCTGATTTGGGATGTCTTTGCATGGTGTATAGGAAGTAAATTTTAACTGAATATAATTTGATTTATATGTGTTGCATTGAATGTTAAGGGAGTTAGGAATAGTTTTTACCTAGTTTTTTAAAAAGTTCCAGTCATTATGCAGGTCTGGCCATTTGAGTAAATGTGTTTAAGTCTTGTTAATTTAATGCTACTTAAACTATCTGCATTTAATTGTATATGTGATTAGTTATGTATATATTCTTAGATTTATATATGTGTTATCTAATATTACAGCTTTTCAAATAAAGACTAGTTTTCCATATAGTGAACTTAATTGAATTGGCCATACAAATAGCTATTATGAATGATTCTGATGAAATATAATAATTAGCTTTGCATACCTTCTTTAAACTTGAAGTGTGCTTGTAGTATATGTGCTGCTGAAGTGAGCACTGTAATGTCCTTTTAAGTACATAATTCTTGAACATATTTGTATTTTGACAGCAATCATTAATTCTGAAGTAAATACATAAAATATATTTGAAATATATGAATCTTCCTTAATTAGGTGGTTTTGGTTTCTGATTGACATGGCAGTACTGTCTTCTGTTTGAAACTCAGTGTGAGGATATGAGATACAAATAGCAATGCCTATTAGAAATTTTTATGAAAGTGTATATTGTTCTGTGTTTTTTAGAGGTACCAATCTTGGGAAAAAGAAACAACACATTTGTCATATACCAGGATGTGGTAAAGTCTATGGGAAGACCTCACACCTGAGAGCACATCTGCGTTGGCATTCTGGAGAGCGCCCTTTTATTTGTAATTGGATGTTCTGTGGTAAAAGATTTACTCGAAGTGATGAGTTACAGAGGCACAGAAGAACACATACAGGTTACTGAAAAAAATTTTTTTTTGTTGTTATTATTGGGATTCAAACCCCTAAGCCTTTCAGATACTAAGCACACACTGCCTCTGAGCCATACACTCCAGCTTTTATTATTTGCATTTAATAGACAAAAATGAATTACAGGGCTATATGATTTCTTTGAAATGTTTTGTACCATACCTTTAGTTGTTTTCACTCTTGATCCATTTTATTCTTAATGCTGTGACAAGACTAATTCTTATGATAAATTTGGGTGTTTCACCTTTTCTATTTTGGCATCAGCAAAGTAAGGGAAAGACCTTTTATCAAGGAGTAGCCACACATTGTTGATGTCAAAACTTTTCACTTACATGGTATGTACAGTTATTATGAGTTGGACTTAGGCCTGATTCAAGCTGAAGTCTTGACTTAGTGTAATTTTCTCCTGCTACCATGTAACATTAAAAAATAATTATTTGTAATTCATAGAGAGCTTAGAAGAAGTGTAGTGAAATGGACAGCGAACATGAATTTTGAAGTCATCTTCTACATCTAGATTCCAATCCAGGTTCTCTATTAGATCACACAAATAAGCTGTCTCTGAGAGTGCTTCATGATTAATTTGACCTTAAAATAAAGGTATTAAAAACACCCTGTGAAGTGTGTTACATATTGGATTCTCTCTGCTTTCTTTAATTCTGATCTGTTACCAGGTAGTTAGACAGATGAAATTAACCTGTTGTGTACAACTGCAACAAACAATATAATTAGATAAAATAAAGATTTTGTGTTGAAGTTTGTGCTGTTGAATATGTTCAGAAGGAGAGATAATTATTATTAGGATAGTAAGATTGTTCTTGGGTAGTGAACTGAGAGATCATGGGCCTTAAAAACACCTTCAACAGAATTTTCCTCAGTGGAATGTGATTGGTAGGTTGTAGAAAGAAATAAGGGGCAAGGGGTTCCTTTTAGCAAATAAATAGGGTTTATTTGACAGCTAAGGTAAGTACTGGGCTAAAGAAAGTACCAAGTACCAGTGGCAAAAGGCACTACAGTACTTTCTTGGACTTTTCCATGGGATATATGTAACATTTCCCAACATCATTTGCTTATTTTGCCATTTTGTATAGACTGATAGCCCAAGAGAAACTTCAGGAAGTACTAGGAGTATTGCCTAGAAAAATGGTGATATGTTGACAGAAGTGAGAGGCCATTTTGTGAAGCTAGTAAGATGAGTGAAGATGAGTTTTATATAACCAGTGGGGTATCTGAATTTTTACCTTCAAATTACCCTTATGTTTCTATAGCTTTTAGTACAGAGGTGAGGATTTTGAACCATATAAAATGTAGTATTTTTGGAAGAGAGTATGTCATGAATTTGTTGGATTGCAAAGGGCTTGACTAGGATTTTATTGCATTATAGTTTAGAGTTCAGACATGAAATCTGGTATGAACCTACTGAAAAGTGCTGGACTGAGAAAGGAAAGAAACCTAGGGAAATGTTTAATAGATTTGATTAGATTCTCTCTTGATTACTTTTAGGTTGGGCATTGTTTTTTCCATATTTCTCTTACCTAGTAAATCTTTGTAATAGAAATTTAGTCTTTTATTTGAAGTATTTTATTCATGTTGGAAAATACATTAACAGCTTTAACAATGTATTAGGCTTGTTCTTGGTTATCTATCTGAAATCAGATCAGTGAGCCAGTTCCATTCTTACAGTTAATCTTAGTGAACCTTGAGTTTTCATCTGTGCTGTAGTTAAGGACTCTTACTGATTTCATTATTGTTGGAGGTTTAGTATCGTGGACCATGACACATTAACATATTTATAGTTATAAATATATATATGCATATATATGTAAAACTGGTTACATTTATAATTTACAGTTCAAATGAATACTTTCAAACTAGTCTGTTATAGATGGCTGTTTTTGCTTGTTTTAATAGAGGTGTTTCAAATCAATCTTAAGAGTAGTTGGGATAATGAAGTCTTACATGAATATGAACAGCAATAATACATTTGAAGATTGTTTTTTAATCAAAAAATTGAAAGATAACATTTATTTTGGACACATTGTATAATAGAAATTTTGAAGGAAGGAAATGTATAATTTTTAACAAATTCATGCTCCTCACCATCAATTGTCACCATCAACTGTTTACTTTCTATTTCAGATTGGTAAGGCCATCACAACTGAATTTCAAAAACTAAGTAACCTAATTTTCTTTTTTTAATAGGTGAGAAGAAATTTGTTTGTCCCGAATGTTCAAAACGCTTTATGAGAAGTGACCACCTTGCCAAACATATTAAAACGCATCAAAATAAAAAAGTTATTCACTCTAGCAGTGCCGTGCTAGCATCTGTGGAAGCTGGGCGAGATGATACTTTGATTACTGCAGGAGGAACAACACTTATCCTTGCAAATATTCAACAAGGCTCCGTTTCAGGGATAGGAACTGTTAATACTTCTGCCACCAGCAATCAAGATATCCTTACCAACACTGAAATACCTTTACAGCTTGTCACAGTTTCTGGAAATGAGACAATGGAGTAAATATTATACAAATACTTATTCATTGTGGTTATTTTTATACAGTAGTGAGGAGAATATTGTTCCTAAGTTCTTAGATATCTTTTTATTGATGTGCAAAAATTTTTGGATTGACAGTAACTTGGTTATACATGACACTGAAATGCCTTACTTTGTATGATATTCCATAGTATATTAAAAATGGTAAAATTGCATGGGTTTTGTAGGTACTTTTGGAATCTAGAAGAAATGAAATTTTACCAAGTTATATAAAGAGAAAATTGAATTTAACAATGCGAATGGTAGTCTAACCAAATGCATCAATCCTGTGTGGTTTAGTGTAAAAATGAGAACATGTTGGTATTTATCTATTGTAAGATAAAAAAAAAAAAGTTGATGGGTGAAAGAAATCATGTTATGATAAAAATTTTTGTAATTTTCTTGATGACTGGAATTTTTATTATGCATAACTGACAAATCAAGTTTCCAAGCAAATGTTACATAGTGTAGGCTTTACTTAGCTTATCAATTTGTCATTTTGAAGCTAATTATTTTAATTAGGTTAACTATGTACAATATTTTAAGCATTACTCTTGTAAGATTTTGAAAACTACATTTTAACATGGAACTCTAGGGATAGTCACCTTTTAAATCCTGTTGAAAAGCCATGTTTAAGATTTAATTTGCCAAAATAATGTCTTGTTAATATTCTTTCAGTAATGAAGTTGGGCAATATAACCATTGTTTAAAAAAGTTTAAAATGTATAGGTTGAGGCATTTGGGTGGCAAGAAAATGTTATAGTGAATTATCCCTTTTCAATATGGGAGGACCAAAAAATAAGGTGTATTGCGTCTTAGCAGTGATTTTTATTGAATCTTGTTTCCAAAAAACCGTTATGTCTGCCAGGGCCTTAAAAGCCATTATGTAAATTACCAGTAAAGTATAACATATGCAAACATAACAAAATCACTTCCATAGTGACTGTACTCCAAACATATGGATATTAGTCATAGAAAAATAGAAGTTTTATGATATTTTTTTAAGTCCTTTTTTTTTTGTCTAGGTAGTCTGCACTTAAATATCAACGATTTCCTTTTTTTGCTTCTTCCCTTAAAATTTATATGTATCCAATACACTTAATTGAGAAATGTATGTTTTTTATTATGCTGTATTCTTTTTATTTTTTAATTATTGTTTATATTTTCAATTAATGTACAAAATAAAGTTACATTGCTGGTCTTGTAAGAGCTATACAATTTTCTTAAATGCATACCTATAACTGCAGCAGTTCACCTCTTTCAAAAATTTGGAATTCTGTTTATTATCTTTAAGACCACCTCAAATTTAAAGGCTACCTTATTGTACGTTTAAAATGTATTATAACAGTGTGGTAGTTAATAAAACACTATTTTTTTCCTTTTGAGTTTGTTGTATTCCTATGCATTTGACCTCTTCTGATGGGAGTAAGAAAATAGTTTTTTTTTTAACTTACCAGATTCTTGATTTCAGATACTGAAATTGTAAACATTTTTTTTTTTTTTAAAGCCGAATAGAGACATTGGATGGTTTTAACATGTTTTCTAGGGGAAAAATTAACTTTGAGCTTACACTAATTTCCTATTGATTTTATTGATATCTTTTTTCAAGAAGGTGTCGGGGCCCTGTGGTGTTTTTGTGCAGGCTGTCCTTAAACTCATTTATGGACATAACCCAGGCTGGCCAGGAGCTCACCACAGTCCTGCCTCAGCCTCTTGAGTGCTGGGATTACAGGTGTGGGGACCCTCTCCCTCCACCTGGCCTTTTATCAGTACCATTTTGCAAACCTTTTTTGTGTTTCCTGTTCTAAAGCAATACAAAATATTTGGATTTACCAGGAACCTGAATTTACATAATACTTCTCAAAATGATAGCATGAAAAACCTTTAGTAGCCATACAGACAGGAGCCATTCAAAAAAGTTGTTCTGAGTGTGAATATTTAATCATGATAAAAAAAGAATGGAGGAAACATTACAATAGCATGTTCCTTTCCACATATACAGTAGTAGGAAAGGTTTACATACATGAATTATAGAAAAAAATCAGTGGAATGTAGGATTATCTTATAAAATTTGAATTTTCAAACTCCTTTAAGTTAATTTGGAGAATTAAGAGTGAAGATTGTGTTGAGGCTGTTGTTCACTTGAACAAAACATCTGTGGAGTTGGGAGTAAACCTTTTTAGATAGCAGAGCTGTTTTTAAGTTACACTGAAATTTTTACAGTAGGTTCATAGAGAACTTGATTCAAGAATTTCTAAGCATTCTTGAATACAAGGAAGCAAAGTCATGAAAATTAGGTTTAGATTTCCTCAGTGCTCTGTAGGAATATATTAGATCTTTTTCCTAACAAATAATTCAACCTTAAGTTTAAGCAGTTTTGCATAGTTCTTTTTTTCTACTTCTAAAATGATGAGTAAACTCTGGAAATGTAATACATGAAGCATTCTGAGATTAGATTTTTATAGTTGTAAAATCTGTATCCGTATGTGAGAGTAACATACAGATGTACTATAAGTGTGTCCTCTTGTCATTTGTTAAACTACAGTTATTAGTGTATATTCAGTGTGTTTATGTAACAGGTAATTCCTATTGTAACAGTCATGTAGTAGATTAGATGTTTGTATTCTGTATGCCTCAAAGAAAATGATCACGTACATCTCATTTTTTAGATTGGTGTTGAACGACTTTGAAAAGCTACTCCACCAGAAAATGCATAAACCTTTAAAAGAGCTACACCTGTTGCAGAGTCAGGTGCCTTGTGAACAACTTTGACCCTTAAAATAGAGTGTTTAAGGTATTTATTTAAAAGTACGTATACAGATAAAGTGGCGGCATGTCAAAACATTTGATAGAAAATAGTTTTTAACCAGTATTGTTAATGAGAAAATGCTGGGCAGAATTTTCTTGTAAGTCAAGGGGTGAGTGGTGGCACACACTTGCAGTCCCAGCACTTGGGAGGCTGAGTGGGAAGGCTAGTGAGTTGAGGCCAGGCTGCATACTATACGGGTAGGAGATCCTATCAAGCAAAAATGCATGCCTGGCCTCATCCTTGACTTGCTGTGTTTTGCAGCAGGTCCTCAAGTGGCTCTGGTAAACTGTCTGTTAGACTTGCTTAAAATTGAGTAAGCATTTCCTTAGAATCTAATGGTTTTCTAGAGTTTTCATTTTATTCAGTGTTTTGAGACTTTTGGTTTGTACATAAATTACTTTTTAATACTTGGCTTTAAAACTAGATTGATATATTAATCATGCTACCTACTAGATATTTTTTTTCCCGTTTAAATTACATAAAAGTTGGTAAAAATTGGCTTCAGTATAAAAGAGTTCTTTGTTTCAGCAGATACAGTATGTTTAAAAGTTAACTGCCCTGAATGGATATTCAGTCTTTTGTTACCTGACAACATAACGCAAGTTAGTTGACTGATATCTTGGGAATAGAATTTGATATCTTAGTGAAGAAAAGCAGATGATTGGAGAAAAACAAAAACTGATAATTGTATATTGATGAATATTGGGAAATACAAAAATGAAAGTGGCATTAAGCTTCCCAGAAGTGACCATTATCTCATTTTTTTCCTTTTAAAATACATAACAACTGAATTTGAAAGCTCACTTTCATTTGTACTGTAAAATCTTCATGTTGTTTTCTTGAAATACAGTACAGTGGTACAAGATGGCTGAATTTGTATTTGTGTTGGGAAGATGGCTTGGGTCATATTTGTCACCTGAAACTGAGTTTGAACAGAAGCAGCATTTTGCTGAACTTTTTTTTTTTTTTTTTCCTGAAATGAATTGTTTGCGGACAGAAGCATTTTTTTTTTAAATTTTATTTATTTGTTTTTTCTTGTTTCAGAACCTTTGTTTGTTTATTCACTCATTTTCATGGCCGGCTCAGCCCACCCCAAGGGCAGGGCTGGCACAGCATGTGGGGCTGGGGATCGAACCGCGGTCCCTGAAGCCGCCCAAACTTTCCCAAGCAGGTGCTTTAGACCACTGAGCCATCCCGCCGGGCCCCAACGGACAGAAGCATTTGTGAACGGAGGAGTTATTGTGTTTACTACAGGATGTGCTGTCATGTGACATCACATTTACTAAAATCCGTTTATTAAGTGACGTTGAAATGTTTGTCTCAGCCTATCTTGTTCCTTTTTTTGTTTGTTTGTTTTTAATGGCAAAGTTTCACATTCAGTAAAGGTAGCAAAGAACACTGCAGAGTGAGTTTTGGCCAAGTAGAAGTAGGAAAGGGGCTGAAAAAGTATACTCTTCAAAGAGTTACTGTAGCACCACTTTCTACTTTTAAACTTCTAAATCCATGCTAAGCTATGTGTTAGGTATGTTGGATAGCATTTTTATGTTTTTTAAAACCCA